>JAEANM010027496.1:0-10532 GCA_017656035.1 Myanophis thanlyinensis | reverse complement strand
AAAGGAAGTGGATATCTGTGAGCAGCAGTATGGCTTCATGCCCAGAAAGAGCACCACTGATGCAATTTTTGCCCTGAAAATATTAATGGAGAAGCATAGAGATGATCAGAAGGAGCTGCATTGCATCTTTGTGGATTTAGAGAAAGCGTACGACAGAGTGCTAAGAGAGGTGCTATGGTACTATATGAGGATGTCAGAGTGGCACAGAAGTATGTCAGAGTAGTTCAGGATATGTAAGAGAGGAGTATGACAGTAGTGAGATGTGCTGTAGGTCAGACAAAGGAGTTCAAGGTAGAGGTGGAGCTATATCAAGGATCAGCTCTGAGTCCCTTCTTGTTTGCTATGGTGATGGACAGGTTGACAATGAGGTCAGGCAGGAATCTCCGTGAACAATGATATTTGCGGATGATGTGATCTGTAGTGAGAGCAGAGAGCAGGTGGAGGAACACCGGGAAATGTGGAGGTATGTTATTAAAGTTCTTCAACATTTAAATTTGAATGCAATAATAAATAACTATGGTCAATAGAAGAAACATTTTAATATATTTAAAGAGATAATTTTGACAATATTATTTATATCTGAAGCTACTTTACTTCCAAATGTGAATATGTACATGGATGTCCTATAATATTTAAACATGCGATTAATTTTAAATTATATTTATTTATTTATTTAAATTTTTAAACTGCCTCTCTCCCGAGAGAGGACTCGGGGCGGTATACAACCATCTAAAAAAACAAGGTATAAAATTATAAAAAATTTAAAATTTAAAAAATTTAAAAAAACCAATTCGAACCCCAAAATTAATACTAGGCCAGACCGACCTGTTGAAACAAATGGGTCTTTAATGCGCGCTGGAAGGTCCACAGGTCTGTGATGGTATATTGTAGGTCTTATATACACTGATTTTAGATTATGTGTTGATTGTTTTATAATTTGGAATAATTATTGTTTGCATTTTTTCCTTCCAATATGCTGGCATTCCATTTCATGGTGGTCTCACATGCTCCCTTTTAATAAGTTTTAAGGTTAAGTGGAGTAGTGTTGCAATTTTTAATAAGAAATAAGGAATACCTATCAGTCATAAAAGCCAAGAACAGATTATATTCTTCCAATAAATTTACTTTAGCAAGCAATACTTTTAGAATTAGAATAACAAATCCTGAAATTAAGTTAGGATCTTGCAAATGAAAGCAAATATATGTATCCCAGGTAATGTTGCAGAATCCAATCTGAGTCAGTCACTGGAACCAAAGTTTTATTCTTCCAAGCTTTCAGGCTTGTGCTGGAGCCCATCCTCAGGGAACTTTTCTAAGATCCTAAGTTAGAATCTTCACACCTCTTGTCGAGAAGTAACCAGAAACTATTTGTGGTAATTGTTTCAGGCTAAAGTTCATAAGAGTTTATTACAAGCTGCATTTTAAGAGCGGCAACACCATGACAGGAATAGGAAGAGACTAACAGGAACAGGAAGTGACTAACAGGAGAAGATAGAGGGGCATCCTAGAGGGGCAGGAAATAACATACATAAATAGCATACATAACACCTGTAACAGTAATGGTCATAAAATATGAACCAGAGACCAAGCATTTGAATTTTGATCACATGATCATGAGGATACTGCAAAGGTTGTCACTGAAAAACTGTCATAAGTTACTTTATTCAGTACTATTGTAACTTTGAACAGTTACTAAAAGAACTGTTGTCAGTCGAGAATTACCTGTGTATCTTATATAAGAGAATAAGCACTACTTATATAAAAAACACTCTTGTGCATCAGTTACTGAAGAACATTGGTTAATAAGAAAGACCTCACAGTTTTATACCTGTTGTGCAATTGTGCAAAAAGCAAAGTGAAGCATTATAAATGAAATATGAAATGATTTTTTTGAGGAAATAAAATTATCTAGCAATAGCATTTAGGCTTATATACCACCTATTGTACTTTAGTTTAAAGCACTCTCTTTATTTACAGTGTAGAAGCTTTATTTGCATACTGCCCTCAGCAATTTGGGTCCTCATTTTACTGACCTTGGAAAGATGGAAGGCTGAGTCAACCTTAAGTCTCATCAGGATCAAACTCCAGACTGTGGGGCAGTTTACCTGCAATATTGCATTACAACCACCGCACCACCAGGATTCCAGAGTCTTAAAAATGGTTATTAGTAGATTTCTGAATGTTCCTATATGTATACAGTTAAATAATGATTTTAAAATTATTCATTTTTGCTATTTGAAGACTGGGCATCTTGTGTTCACAACACAATGTATTTATTCAAATTATCTGAAATTCATTAGTGATTCATAATTAAAAACATGGATTGGTATAATACACACACAATTCAGCAATCCAAATATGTTTGTTTAGGCAGTGGGATATATTCAGAGGATTTGACGGTAATGCATATATAGAGGAATGTGGGGACATGCCAAAAAAATAAGTGCCGAAAAACTGTTCCTGTTGAGAGGAAATGCAAAATTTCTGTTTGGGGAGAAATCAAGGGAAGCAAAATGTCATGGTTTGTATATTTTCTTCCTGTTCTGTGCAGTCTATAAGATCAAGTTTAATGGACTGCAGAGCATGCCTTTTATCATTCCTAGGAAAAGACACCCATGCTTTCTAGACAAAAACAAAGATTTAGGTTTTGGTAGGGGAATAGAAAAAAACATTTCTTTGTGCCATTATGCACAGAGCCGAATGATAATTGATCAGTTGAATCTGTTGCTTTGATACAAGTTGCAGAGTAGACAAAATTTTAGCTTTGTTCTTCTCCGATGCTGTGCCTCATACACGGGAAAATCCATTTACCTGGTTTTAGCATATTCTTCTATGAATAGAATATGCTTGGGGGTATGAAATATTTATTAATATAAAGTGGGTTCTTTAGAACATGGGCCACTATATTGTGGCTGTCACATAAGATCCTTGACTACATTCTCGTCAGCCCAATGCTGACAGTTGCTAGTTTCTTGCTGCCAACAGCAGTCTGCAGCTAACTAATATAACCAAAGATATGTTGCTTGACATGTTTTAGAAGAATTAGTACATCATACAGCTATAGTATTGTGACACTAAACATTTGGGTCAAAGCATAAGCATGTCAAAAAGACTAATTCCTTATTAAAGAACATAATTACTAATAGCATATACCATACATTTCATATTGACTTGTTTGCCTTTATTCCTTTACTTTTTCCTATGCGTTATCGTTAACTTACTTATTACATGAGCATTGGAATTTTTTTCCCAAAGAATTTGAGAGGGCACTGCATTCAACTGAATTAAAACTATATAGTTTAAAAAGTTTTAAATTAACTTTTAGCCTTGCAACCGAGTGCCAGTTTTTTGCTCAATGTGCGTATATGCTGCAGACATTTTGGGATAATTTGTAGTAATCTGTAGTTCATTTAGATGTTTCTGTTTCTTACATGTATGTTTCTTTGGGTCTTTTTTTCTGTTTTGAGTCAAACTTCACCCCTTGCGATTATAGGGACAAATCCAGGCAGTTGATGACAGAATGACAGAAAATATTTGTGACTCGGATGGCAGATATTGGTGATGGTGTAAGCTTGCTGTATAGCTTCCGAATATTTTGCCACCAGGCTAGGTGACATCCTTAGTGGGACATCGGTCGAAGCGTCTTTTTTTAGTTCTTCACTGCTTCTAGTGATCTCATGTGGTTATGTGGTCAGTGAGTCATGTGAGCGGCTGTCATGCCATGTGACCTGTCGTGTGACAGACTGGTCATTACGTGTGAAGGTCACCAAGTGAAGCACAGTGCTGTCTCATTTTGATTGCAATCTTATTCTACATTGTTGATAATTTGAGCAGTCAATGTGTGTGTACCTGACATGATCTTCTTTCAGCTGCTCCCATTAGGGATCGCCATCAGCGAATCACACAATGAAACATGATCGGCAACTAAATATATGGAGATGTAAACTCGGGTGTTGGGTGATAAGGGAAAACAAAATCCTACCGTTACTAATAATTTAATTCTAATTTTTGAGCATGAGCTTGTTTCTATCACAGAAGATCTGAAAACACAACAGGATGATAGGGAAACAGAAATATCCTCCTTAATTCATCTTGGGAATTAGGTACAATTAATTCCTCTTGGGATACTTGCATGTCCACACCAGGATTTCCATTATTAATGAATTTCTTCCTGTAAGGACACCCATGAGAGTATTCATGCAATCAAGGTAGAAAAATAAATGTTGATAACATCTAGCATTGCTTTGAACTTCCTGTGGACTTATTGAAACCAAAGTTCATTCAGTCGTTCTTGCAAATCAGTATAACTGTTGTCTAGACGGAGTTTTTCCTCCGGTTTCCTCGGGTTTTCTGAAGAAAACAGAATGGCTAAAGCTTTTCTTCTTCACAGCAATCAAAGATTTCCCTTGGTTGTTATTTTTAGATGGAAGCACTTTGTTTCATCCAGGTTCTGAGAAATTTGCTATCAATAGATGAAGAATTGGACAGTTGTTTGGTAAAGTCTGGAAGTAAAATCCCATGAGCTCTGTAGTTTCTGCGTTAAATCTTTTAAGGGGATTTCATGTTGGTGTGGTAGTTAAGACACTGAGCTAAAAACCAGGGATCTGTGAGTGCTAGTCCTGCCATAGGCATGAAGCCAGCTGCGTGACTTTGGGCCAGTCACTCTCTCTTAGCCCCAGGAAGCAGACAGTGGCAAATCAGTTCTGAAAAACCTTGTTAAGAAAACTGCAGGTTCCACTCCATGCAGTTGCCAAGAGTCAACAAAGATAGGTACCCACGCACAGCCATATATATACATTCACACATACACACTGCAATTATTTTATAAGGTTTTTCCTATTTCCTTCCTTTCATATATTCTTTTTCTACTATTTTGGGTAGAATTAAAAATGTGCTCATTTAATTCCACAGTTGTACCAGAATAGCTTATCAGGTCAAGAGACATTTGCAGCAGTAACATACTATATTTTGTCTACATCTCTGTTATTGAACATAATCGTTTGTAAAGTAGGAGTGTTGTAATGTGGGATGGGGTGGTTCTGTTTAAAGTTCCAGCAAGCCCACATCATATTCCATCTCTTCCTCTCAAATAATCGATTCTGTGCCCATGGTGTATATGTAATGGACTTCTCAAGATCCAGGAAAGGGGATGGCAGTTTGTAAAATATTAAGGATCAGAGCAGGGAAATCAGTAGCATTTTCTCCACTGCTGCAGTCTGCAAGAGGATTGAGGAATCCCAGCTCAGGTAAACTTAACTGATTAATAGGTTGCAAAAGTATGGTAAACTGTTGTTTTTAACCAAGTCCTGTTGTTCCTTTCAATTAAGCTGGTTTATATGTCTCTGTGAGAATCTAACCTTTTGGGCTGCAAGAAGTTGCTAAAGGCTTGATAGCACAATCCATTTTACTGATCTGTTGGTTTCTGATTCTCTCTCCCCATTTTTTCCCTTTTCCCCACCACTTCTTTTTATAAATTGTATATCACAATCATATGGATAGTCCCCAGCCTTAGAATAATCTGGAAAGGAAGTTTCATTCTTCTCTTTTTCTCTCGCTCTCTCTAAAAAAAAAAAAGGAAGTTGGATAGAATTGTGAGATTACACTTTGGTTGCACTACCAGCTTAAGTAGTGGAAAATTTGAACCAATTAAAAATGGGATCCAAAATGGACAAGTTCAAAAATGCATTAGCAATAATATAATGGTTAACGTTAAGCTCAGATAACAGGTTCATTCAGAACAGTTTCTCCTGATTTGTTGCTACCTAGATATAGTTAATTTTCTCATGATCTCCAATGATCACTCTGATTATTTTAGTAGGCATTAAAGTTGAGTGATTGATAATTTAAGTTCTCTCCACCAGCATATTCTCCTTGGCTGTTTTAATAAAATAAAATCAGCAAGCAACAAGAACTCTTGACTCTCCAAAATCTCCGAAAAATTAACTGTATCATCAGGAATATAGCATGAAGAATTAAATTGTGCCAATAAGCATGTGCCAATCATTAGTAAAATAAGGTTTTATCCATTTCTTTTAGTGCATTCCATTTCAGTTATGTAGAGATGTGATTGCCTCTGCTGGTCTTATATTATGTACTTTGATTTCCGCTGTTTGATTAGGACCTTTAGAGCAGATAGGATTCCTGAAGAACCCTGTCTCTGTTGTGGCCGGCTGAGCTGTTGGTGAAATCTGACAGCGATGAACACTATAGGACTGCCCTGGAGGCTGAGGAAGACTCTGGGGGATGTTCGGAGTCAGAGCGGGAACTAGAGAGGCCTGTTGGCCACCAGTTGGCTTCTGAGTCAGGGAGCAGTGAGGAAGAACAGAGTGAGGCTGTCCCTAACGTGCGTATGTGTAGGGCTGCGAGGAGGAAGGAGCAGCTTCGGAAGCAGGGCCAGAGAAGAAAATAGAATACAGGTAGCTAATGATTGGCTCCTCCCAGAGAGCTTATAGGAGGAGCGAAGGGAGGGGAATTTTGCAGGAAACAACTGTTTGGTAATGCAGCCCATATGAGGAAGGATTTGAGTAGCTTTGTGAGTTTTTGTATTTGGAACTGGTATTCACTGAGACAGCTTTCTGGGCTCCCAGTCAAGGGGTTGCTTATCTCCACCATTAGTTGTGGCAGACAGCCAGGTCTGCTTCCATGTATTTGAGAGGCCTGGGACAGAACAATCTCCAAACATTCTCTTTCAAACAAATGAAGAGATGAGAGCTGGTAGGTTTGTGTGAGGGATAGAAATGTCAGCTTTAATCTTACTTATTACTCTAATATGTGTCAGCATGATTATTGCAAGGATAATATTGAGATCATGGAATATAGAGTGAGAATGAATTGTTATAAATTGTTTGGCATGATTTCCCAAAAGCTGCTTATTTCTCAAATTCTGATTTTCAGATCAACTATTAATTCCAACTTTTCATGAAATGTAGGTTTGAAAGTCAGAATCCACAAGCAAAATAAAAACGCCCTGTAGCTTATGGATTCCAGATTCCAAAAAATGTAATAGAAGTGATGAGAACCATGCATAATGATTAAAAACATGCATTTTTTAATATCTTCTTTTGCAGCTGTTATGTCAAGAAGCCAAGAAGGACCAGGAGAGATGGGAAAAGCAGTTCTCATTCCCAAGGATGATCAGGAAAAAATGAAAGAGCTTTTTAAAATCAACCAATTTAATCTTATGGCTAGTGACATGATTGCATTCAACCGAAGTTTGCCTGATGTAAGATTAGAAGGGTGAGTTTTGTATAGATTCTTGTACTTAAATGCTTTGTTTATATTTCCATATGTGGTTATATTGTACAGAAATCAATCCATTTGAGCTCACTGGGAATTCTGGGCAATTATGCTGTGAAATGCTACAGAAATGCCTTGAACTTCATAGTTGTGGTACTGGCATCCTTACCACATATGAATCATGATATATAGATAGGTGGGGAAAGACATGAGCTGGGTATCAAAGCCTGTTTTGAATCTTGTGCCACAAGAAACAAAGGAGTCCTGAATAAATCCTGAATCCAAGCACTAGATTGCTGGATAGAAATTACTAGTATGTCTGGGGAAAAAACAACCAAGCATTTAGGTATAGGATGAAGTTGCTTAAAAAAATGCATCTAGGTATAAAAGTTAGATAAACTCGGGAATATATGTTGTTTATAAAATTGTGGCAGACAGGCTGTCTTATAGGAGATAAGGAAACCTGTAGGGAAATTATTGATGGAAATGAATGTAAATGTTTCATATGGATTCGGAGTGCAGTGCAGGTATACAAAACTGAAAATGGTAATGAGGAATGTGTGTTGATTATCTAAACTGATAGGAGGACACGGGGAGACAGGTTCTTGTTGGTATGCTTTGCACTTTGTGCTTCACTGGCACAATGATAGAATGCAGATAAGTACCTAGACTTTATTGAATATTTGGAAGAGAAAATAGATATAGGTGAACAATACCTCTAAAATTAACCAACCTGTCAGTGTTTTACTATACATTTGAAGGATGTCTATGGAGATTCTCAGTCATCCAGGTCATGGTTGTCCCATAGGTGCTTTTTCAAGAGGCAACTGAAGAAGTTTCTTGGATGAGAAGCAAAACATCTTTAAAGAAAAACCAGAAAGTCCAGTTGCCTCTTGAAAAAGCACCTTTGGGATATTTGAAGGATGCTTTTGAAAAATGATTTAAATGTCTTCAGTTTTGAAGTCTTTTCCTGCTCCAGCCTCTGTGGTTGACACAACGACTGATCTGCTGATGCTTTTCACTTAGAATTGGCCACTACTACAAGGGGATGGTTATGCTGAACAGCAGAGATACTAAAAATATGTTTGAACAATATAATGTGAAATCCAAGGCCAATTTATGTAATGTAATGACTCCATGTGTATCAGTACTGTCAAGCAAAGCAATAACACTCTTTGTTCATACTGATATTCTTACATAAGATCAAAGTACTTGATCACATCCATAGCTCTTAAGTTCTGTAAACAGAACTTTTTAAAAAGTTTCTTTAAAAAATAAAGAAAAATACAGAGTTCTCATTTACGGTTATTCCATTTCTAAACAGCTTTGCCCTGGGGTTGTCAATCCTGGAGCCATCTTCGAATATCTTCAGAGTAGCCACAGTGAGGCTGGATAGAGTTATGGGAAAGGGAGGGGGGAGTAGAGATAGCTGGGGGAATAGGTAGCCAAAATTAACATTCTTTCTTCTAGGAACCAAGGACACTCTCACCAACACCTGGAGGCACATGGATGGGAGCCATCTGGGTTTGGGACTGTGATCTTATTGGGGCATGTGATGGTTGTGTGTAATTGGGAGGGGGGGAGAACTTTGGATTTTGAATTGGGTGGGGGAAACCCAGGAAACTTCAGAGTCGGGTTTTCACCAGTTGTGCCAATATGACATGCCTAATAAATCTATATTTTGAGGAAGCCTCTGACCTTGGAGTTTTGATTTCATCTGGACTGTTACTTGGAACCCTGACAGGGGTAATTAATTGATAATGTTTGGCTTGTGTATAATAGCCGTTGTTTTTTACATTTTAGTTTGAACATAATAAAAAAAAAACAGGCTTTAAAGAGTGAAAGATAAAAATGTGTGATGGTTACCCTACCATATTATCCCGGATGCTTTGTGGCAGAAATGTGATATCCTGCTTTCTGTTCATGTTGTATTTCCCTTTTTTGATCCGTATTTTGATGTTTCCAAAACCAGGTATTGGGGTATCATTCAGTAGGTAGAGATTGAGTTGCCAGATGGAAGCTTTTTCTGGATCTGAAATGCATCACTTTTCAGCTTCATCTAAAAAGTGGTTGAAGCATCCGAGAAGTATGTTTCCGGAACTCTTTCAGCAGTGGTGGCTTTTTTGTAAATAGGAAATGATTTTTTGGGATGCTTCAGGTTTCTCTTCTTTTGAATAGTAATTTTATTTAAAATTACAATTAAAAAAACCAAGTAATGTAAACTAAAAAGAACAAAACAGAAAATGTAGAAGAGAAAAAAAAAACAGAAACAAAAATAGAAAAGAAGGGAAAAAATAAGAATATAATAAAGAAAAACAAAGAAGTATATAACGAGATCGCTTTCTCTTTCATTACATGTCCAAACAATTTTAAAAACTTGCCACCTGTTCTTAAAATATAAGAAAAATGACCTCTTTTTCCAATGTCCCCTTATCTGTAAACAAATAATATCCTAGAATTTGAGTTCCTTTCATTTGTTTTCTTGTCCCTTCTCACTAAATTTTTTAAAGCTTTGACAAGTTTCTTTTGTAAACCCAATACAGGAAAGTTATTCAAGTCACTCTTTTGGTTTATTATTTTCTGTATTCCTTTTGATTATTGGACATCAGCCAACTTCATTTATGTGTCCAGTGTGGTATGTTTTTCTATATCATTGTAGTCTGTCATTTTTAAATCCTCTTTCAGATCAATCTCACTTTTATCCAGTAAAACCTGTTCCTCTTTCATAACACCTTTTAAACACAGTCTGCCTATAGAATCAGACACTCTTAAAATTAACTTCTGTGTCCATTGTTCAAAAATATCCTTCAATATGTTCAGTGTTAAAATATTACGCTCCATTCTGTATTAGTAAGTCCAGTCTAAGTATTCTCCTCGAATTGTAATTCTGTTTTATTTGTAATTGTTTTAATTGTAATTCTGTTTTAATTCTGTTTCTGAATTGCAATTCCAAATCTGTTATTCATTTAATAGTAATAGAAAGAAAAGTATTTTTTCATGGGAAGGATTAGTCCATTTGTAATTTTCCAAAATCCAAGTTATAAACACCGCTATTGCTATTTATTCCAAAAATATTTGAGAAATCATTAAAGTTCTATTTAAAACTTCTTTCACTAAGGATTGAAGGTAACTATCCTAGTCCTACAAAACTTAACTACCATATTCAAAGGTTCCTAATAGCTGAAAAATCAGTTAACAAGCAATTTCTTAGCAATTTCAACCTTAGGGTTGATCTTAATTTAATTTTAACTGAATTTTAAATTATATTTAACTGATTTTTAATGGAATGGGGTTTT
>JAEANM010027495.1:0-10532 GCA_017656035.1 Myanophis thanlyinensis | reverse complement strand
CAAACAAACAAAATAAACTGATGTAGGAACTCCACCAATAAAATTGGCTGGAAGGGCATCATTGTTCTGAAGCAATTTTCTCAAGCAGCTTTGAACTACAGCTCCCCTGAGTGACAAGGTCTTCAACTCCCTTCTCTGCAGTGTGCAGATGAACAGAATTAATTCTTCACTTGTGACTACAGACTAACCTTAGAAAAGTAAGCGCCATGGTGGCATAGTGGTTAGAATGCAGTACTGCAGGGCTAACTCACGGCTCAATCCAGGAGTTCAATTCTCACTGGTTCAAAATCGACTCAGCCTTCCATCCTTCCAAGGTCGGTAAATAAGGACCCAGATTGTTTGAGGCAAAATGCTGGCTCTTTGAGTGGACTGTAAAAGCACCATGAAGCGGTATATAAGTCTAAGTGCTATAACCAGTCGTTTCTTCTCTTCCGCTGGCTCTATGTGGAGATTGGGTTGCAAAAGGGAAGAACCACAAAGCTTTGGCTGCTACCGCCGCTGTTCATAAAGTGGGAAGAAAAGGACACTGTAAAACTCTGCCTGAAATTCAGCAGTTGAGGAGGTGGGAGAGAAAAGGTGAAAACACTCTAGAGTCGAGCTCTAGTGTTGAGCTTGATGCTGTCCATTATGGTGGCGAGATAGGCATGTGTAATTTTCTTGGCAATAGGACAGAAATTGTTTTCCCTGAAGTCATTTTCCTTTTCTCCCCCCTTTCCTCTCTCTGAGAACAGTTGCACCTAAGAAGAAAATGAGGCCTTTGCCCTAAGGAACTTACCAACTCAACTGAGACAGCAACGAGACTAGTAACATACACTACAGAAGTTAGAGAGAAGAACAATACATGCTGATACATGGATGGTACAAGAAGGGAGCCTAACGTAGGGCTGAAATAACAGGATTCTGCTCCTTTGGCATCAGTGGTTAACTGGCATACAAGTAATCTATGGAAAGGACTACTGAGTTCTAGGAAGTATTAAGAAGCAAAAATGGGCTTCATCTACATGAGGTGACTTGACAGGCTGTGCAAAGAAAGTAGCTAAGCATTCATTGAGAAGACTGTTGCACTCTGTGGCACATCTTTCCCTCTCTATAATAGCAATTGAGAGGAAGAGCCGTTGCAAATGTCTGTTTGTCAACTTAGGACATCACAAATGGTTCCTCTATCCTGGTTTTGCTACAGTATCACATTTGATCAAGGAAAAACAGCAGCAGCCTACAAATCAAAAGCTGTGGGGATGGTTACCAATAGTTTAATGGGAACGGACAGACAAGAGAAACCAGCATCGGGAGAAACATGCAATACGTTGAGCTTTGGAAGCTTATGCCAGAGCCAGATGATCTCAGAAACACTGCAACCTTGCAACCCGGTGGCATAATATTTTAAGCCACTATTTGTTTCAAAGCTCCATGAAGGTGGTGTGTGTTTGTTTGTAGTATGTCTTATTTGGCTTTGAAACAACCATCTGCAAGGGAAAAGCCTGGGATAATTGTGTTAATCTATCCTTATTCATTCATTGACATAAGGAAAGAACAATGTATTTCTCTAATGATCTAGCCCAGACACAATTTTGGCTCCTGGCTCCTAAACGTAATCGTTCTTTTTTGGAACGGGCGGTCTCCTCAGTCTTCCTCATCCCGCTCCCATCAGCAACTACAATTAAGCCAAGCATTTTTTTTCTTTTTTAGTTGGCCCCTTATAATTTTATAGGAGCTGGGATTTGTGGCTTCCTTACAAAATCAAGTCAAAATGTGCACCTTAAAAATGCTGTCTTCGTACAAAAGTTATGGTACGATTACAACGTGATACAAATGTGCTTCCTTTCCCCCCCTCTCCCCCACACCGGAGCGCAAAGAGCACTGATCTGAAGAATGTCCTCATTCATGAACAAAGCAGATGCAGGACCTCCCTACTGTTGCAATAGGATACATCAACTTTGCCATCTTACTTCTATCATGCTCACCAGAACAACCCCCCCACTCCCCAAAAAACATCCGTAGCTGATGGTGGCCCAAAGAAGCCCCACTCTAAATCCTCCACAAAGCCCTCTACTTTGGGATGCTGCCTGCCTCGGGGACCAGCCCCTGCAAAGATGATGCCCCTCACCCACCCCACCCCCAGATCAGTCTGTCCGCAGAAGAAGGAGTTCAAAAGCAATCTCATATTCCCCGAGCTCCAGGCCTTCCCCTTGAAGAGGGGGAAGCTTTCAGCCTCCCACCCCTTCAGAGTGCCTCCCAGCATAACGTGTTCAATCTGGCTCATGTTAGGGCTGTTTAGGCCTCGCCAGGCTGCCTTTGTTCCCTGACTGACAGCTCTTTTCTAAATGCCACCTCTATGAGCTGAAAGGCCTTCAGTGCCGCTCTGCTCCATTTGTTGATATATATATATATTTTTTCCAGAGAAGCCCTGACTATTCCTTTCTTAGCTCCATTAGCAGTCGGTTTTACTGTCTGCGCCGGCTGCCTTCCATTGGCCCAAGACAAGATATTGGAGGTCCTTTCTCCAACTTCCCTTCCTCCAGTGAGTTGCACTGGATAAACTCCTTGGCATCAACCTATTGTTAAGCTGGATGCATTTTCACCTTGTTTTTATTTTAGGTATGAAGTAAGGCAAATTCATCTGGGCTGCAAAAACCCAGAGAGCCCCTAGGTGGTAGCAAAAACACAACGCATCTCTCTTGGTCATCCAGATTTTGGCAGCTCAGATCTCATCATCCCAGGTTAGCAGAATGCAAGTCTGAGCTTCATGGTTGATGGCTGCTTCAGAGATTCGCTTAATGGGAACAAAGGGGGGGGGGTCCTTTTGTGTGAGTGTTTATCCAGATTACTGACCACCCCAGAGATACTACTTTTGGTCCAATTTCCTGCTTTTAAACATGTGTTTAAGATGCTATTTCAATCGATGTCCTTGCCTTTTAGCCAAAGAAGTATACTACTTCTCTTTTTATTGTCTCACTATATAATCTTTGACTAAATGTTAATTGCGTTTGCAATTATCTTGTTGATACACTGTTTTATTTTCTTAAGTGTTTGCCACCTTGTGCCTTGGTTTCACAGAAAAGGCAGAATAATATACTTTGTTACAAATAAAGAGTCAAATTGATTGCAGAGACATGTAAACACAATCAATCAATCAACCAGTCAATGTGGTTTTGAATACAGGCTTACTTATCCAGTCCTCTGCTCATTATCTGGCACCACAAGCCCTTATAGTCACTGTCCAAAATAACTGCAAACTTTCCACAATGTATGCTTTATTAGCATTTATAATCACTTAAGTTATTTGGGTTGCAATTTAATCTGGCTTAGCCAAGTCTGTTTGATAGATGCAGGGCAGTGCTTTGGATTCAACCTCTGAACAATGTTTTGGAGCACAAATTGAACATCTATCTGCATTGACTAAAGCAGCTGCTTTATGTAGTGCAGACAAGTGCTACATTCATGATCCTGTATACTTAAAAGCACTTTTTGGAGCCTAAATCCAATGTACTGCACAGAACCTACTGTTTGTTACATTATATTTCCAACTAAAACTAAAATCATTCAGAAGAAAGCCCTGCTAAAACTAAAATCATTCAGAAGAAAGCCCTGGAGAATCTACAGAGCAATTAACTACTCCTTCTATTGGCCTCAAAAACATTGGTATACCATATACATTTATCATTTGTGGCAATAGACACCAAATATAAAATACATACTGTGTTATAGTCAATAAATTGTAGTTCTTTCCTTATCGGCAGAACTCTGCATACATAGTCATTTTAAAGGACCAAAAAGATTTCCATGAAGTACTGGTTACAAAATTCAGCTTCCCCCTAATTTTTCCTTTCCTTCCTTCCTTCCAGCTTAAACTCTCTAAAACATTTCATCTATTTCAGCAGCTGCTCATTAAAGAGCTGCCACCTTGCAAGATTTCATTTGCCTAAAGTGGTTCATTTGTATCATTTCAGCCAAGAGCTTTTGTGATGTCAATAGGCTTCAGATTCTGCAGGCTTTGTTTTTAATTATTTAACCGCTCTTTCCATTGACTTCTCAACTGTATACACTCTCCTTTTAAAGGACAATCGCATTCTTCATTGTTGATCTTTCAGGACCAGAATGAGATCTTTTTTATTCTCCCGGTGCTCTTAACTTCCTCAGTGTTTTAGTGCCCACCCACTTATATTAGAGCTACCAGATCTGGGCTGCAGAAATCCATAGGATCACTAGTTGTTTTATCACTTTGTCAGCATCTAAGGGTTGTCTGAATTTTGCAGCCTACTTCTAATTTTTGTTTTAGCATTCCCTTTTTTCAGAAGGTGCTTCATAAACATTTTGTAGTTGTCATCTTTTATAATTATTATCTATTTAATAAGGAGCACTTTATTGCTGTTATTCAACTGTATTTTATTAACTGTAGTGAGTGTGTGTGTGTGTGTGTTGTGTGTGTGTGTACACATCACTTTATATATTTTGGCTGTCATTACCTACCCCATCCTGTTTCCTCTAAGCCCAGACTATATTTTCCTTAGTCTATACTGATTTGAGATTATGAGAGTTGTAGTACAACATAGTACCTGGAAGACAACGGTTTGAGGAAGACCAGGTTATAAAACTAATAATCTAAATAAATAAACTTTCGAAAAAATAGAATTTTGGATGAATAAAATGAGGATTCTGATTAATGAAGCCATCTGTTAGACAAACATAGTAGCATTTTATAGACACTATGATATCGAGAGCTTTATAATAACTTTTCTAGTTATATTATCAGTGAATCAGAGATATGTTCAATATAGCAAGTATTTTAAGGATTGAATTTAAACCCCCGCTTCTCCATTCTAATAACATCCTTCTGCAGGACTCTATAAAGTTTTCCTTTTGTTTCCTGTGCTCTCAAATATCCGTGGAGAAGATAGCCTGTTTTATTGTTATTATGTTCCTCTTATTCTGAGGAACCTCTATACACAAGGATTCCTTGATTAGTTTTCCCTGAAAAAAGCAAATTTTCTTTACATATACTCATAACCATTATAACAGTTTCAAATCAGTGTTGCTGCTTGCCTTGATATTCAAGTATCTGAACAATTTAAGAACAGAAAATCAAAGGCCATTATGAAAAAGCCAACTGCTGAAACAAAACAATGACTGTTTTGCTTGCTTACGAAGCATATTTTGCTTCTGTATGTGCTCAAGTCCAGAATATATGAAACTATGTGTGGCTGGATACTGGATTAGAATATGCATTCAAATAAGTATCCTCTTATGTGCAATCTGTCAAGAAATAGCTGTATCTAAACTGTCTCCCCCCACCTTTATGTAACATCTGTGCCAGGCTACTGACAAAATAAAAAAATAAATTCACTAGGCAGAAGAAAGAAATCAGGATCACTGTCTACATTAATCAGACAAGTTGGAGCTGCCCTGAAAACTGAAACTTGTGAATTGTTGGGAGTTGCAGACTCTGTGGAGAAATATAATTTTGAATGCCAAGGATTCCACCGCCAATAAGGTTATTCTTATTTAGAAACAGTATTGTTTCTTTATGAAATTGGTATGTGTCTGTTCATCTGTGTGTATTATAAAGAGATATGGTAGAAGATCCAGCACTAACAGAGATCTTGGCCAGATGGTTTTGTTTTATGTACACAAACACTGCTGAGAATGGGTAACAGAGAAATAGGAAAAAATATTCTTACTCCTGAGGCCAGAAAGAAACAAGTTCATAGCCATCCAACTAGCCACAGAAATTCACTGAGTCACTTTTGCCAATAACTATTGCTTAGGCCTGCTTACCTGAACTTTGTTGTGGAGAATACTACTTGGAGGAGGGAGTGGACTGCCTTCAATTCTTGAAGGAAAAGTGAGACATCAATCTAACAAATCAATAAAATAGCAGAACAGCAGAGAGCAAAAGAAGAGGTGAGGTAGCTCTAATCATTACATCCATTTTAAAGGCAGTGTTGGGCCTGATCAAGGAGACCCAGATTCAGTTAATCACTGAGCTCACTACACTATGGGCCAGTCACATTCAGCCCAACCTCCTTCACAAGTATGCTTCTGTGAGGACTAAATCAACAAAGCACCCAATATAGCCGTGATGGCGAACCTATGGCATGGGTGCCACAGATGGCATGCAGAGCCATCTTGCTGGGCACACAAGGTGTCGGCCAACTTACCTCCAGCTGAGCTTGCATATGCACTTGCACATACACGCATGCGCGATTGCAGAGACCCAGCTGGTCTTCGGGCCTCCGCTGTGCATGCGTGCAACTGCAGCAGGAAATCCAGCTGGTCTTTGGAGCTCTCCTGCGCATGCACATGCAATTGCTCATGTGTGTGTGAGTGCCTGAGTGTATCACGTGTGCATTGCGCATGTAAAAGCTACATGCATGCGAAGATGGTGCGGTTGCACATGCAGTGCACGTGGAGGAGCCGTACACAAGCATGGATGGCATGCACAAAGCACGTACTTTTTAGCACTCTGTAAGTAAAAGGTTCCCCACCACTGCGATATAGCAATAGCACTTAGACTTATATACTGCTTCACAGTGGTTTACATCCCTCTCTAAGCGGTTTACAGAGTTAGCATATTGCCCTCAACTATCTGGGTTCTCATTTTACCTACCTGGGAAGGATGGAAGGCTGAGTCAACCTTGAGCAAGTGATAATCGAACTGTCAAATTGCTGGCAGCCGGCAGTCAGCAGTACTGCATTCTAACCACTGCGCCACCACAGCTCATATAGGCCACTTTGAGCTTCCAGACAAAAAAGTATGCATGCAGTGCAGACTAAAATTATAATTTAAAAAAACCCAGAGCACTTTACATAGCAAAATCATGAATACTATTATACATATTAGGAGCCTTGGTGGTACAGTGGTTAGAGTGCAGTACTGCAGTACAGCTGCACTTCTGCTGCCTGCTGGTTCAAATCCCACCAGGCTCAAGGTTGATTCGGCCTTCCATCCTTCCGAGGTGGGTAAAATGAGGACCCAGATTATTGGGGGCA
The DNA here is from genome assembly GCA_017656035.1 of Myanophis thanlyinensis. Lineage (NCBI taxonomy): Eukaryota > Metazoa > Chordata > Lepidosauria > Squamata > Homalopsidae > Myanophis > Myanophis thanlyinensis. The sequence goes on along the minus strand of JAEANM010027495.1, from coordinate 3,545 downwards.
ATATGCGGATTCTGTAAAAACCTCTTAGAGAGGGCTGGAAAGCACTATAAAGCGGTATATAAATCTAAGTGCTATTGCTATATGCTGTAATGTTATGAGGGGTCCTTGGTGATCTCTTGAGCTTGCTTGTTTTCTTGCAGATGTTTCATTACTCTAACATCATCAGTGCTAGTAGCACTCCTTACTAGCACTGATGATGTTATCTAGTTAGGGTAATGAAATATCTGCAAGAAAACAAGTAAGCTCAGAGAACACCAAGGACCCCTCATTTCAACCCTGAGCTACAAATATTCTACTTTATTGGCTGTAATGTTATCTTAGAAAAATGCCATGAGCTCTAAATACTGCACAGGTTCCTCACTTTTCTTTTCCATCTGGAAGCCTAATCCACCTGACGGGAGACCTGTTAACATCCAACCCATACATCGACTCTGTGAAGATTCTTCTCCTTATGCAAAATTGACATACACACCAGACGCTCCAAGCCATCATGATAAGAACACTCACTTCTAAATTCCCCGTTAAAGAAACCAGCAAGAAAAGCAGGACCCGGCTTTTATGTAATGATTAAAAAAAAAAAAGAACCTTGGCATAAAGCCCGCCTTTACAAAAGGACCATAGAGAATCAGTTATCTCACTTTTTCAACTCTGCTATTTTGCGGCTCTATATTTAAGCACATCACCCAGCCCGGAACAGAAGCAGGGAATTGGAACAAGCCACCCCCAACATCCCATAGAAGCTACGACTCTAGAGAAGACACATCACCCTTGAAACACTCAACCTCCATAACCTCCTTTGCACTGATCGGGTTAGCAGTGCATCACCCCTGGCCCTTTAATTACACATCTTTGCAACCATTAATCCTGCTGCCATCAATTACTGGAGCTTTATCCCATTCCCTCAAAGAGGGAGGAAGAGTGCAAAAAAAAAAAAAGGCCTTAGGAGGCATTTCAGCAGTGAGGCATTTCAGCCTTCTCTCCTTTAGCTGTCATTTGAGGAGTATCAGGCAGATTTTCACCCTACGTGGCTACTGAAGATTGCAGGATTTAGAATCTCCCATAGAAATATACTAATGATGGCTCCATTATTATTCTCCAGCTATTCTCTTTCAGTACATTACTATTTTTTTAACGAATTCCATGAATATAATTACTTTGATGTATTTCCAAAGATGTTTTAAAGATCTGTTTCATGCCACTGTTTTTAGCTGAGATTTTTAGGTAGGAACATTTTAATATCATGATTTTAAAAAAAACAGTCTTCTGAATGATACATTTTTGAGGGAAAAAACAAAAAAGAAAATCAAGGGCAGAATTAAAAGAATATGGCTGGACATGAATACCCTAAGAAAACTTGTTTTATTTGAATGAAAGGACAGAAAATAATAAGAAACAAATACAGGGATTGTCCAATCCAGTGGTGGAATTCAATTTTTTTTACTACCGGTTCTGCGGGTGTGGCCTGGTGGGCTTGGCTAGGGGGGTCATGTGACTGGGTGGGCAGTTTCTGTAAGCAGGGCAATGAAGATTAGGCTAGAAACATCACCAGAATGTTTCTTTCTTGCCTTCCTGACAGGATTAACCCTGTAAAGTGGAAAAAACAAAAGGAGACTTCTAACAACGGGTTCTCCGAACTGCTTAGAAAATTTACTACCGATTCTAACAAACCTGCTAGAACCTGTTCAATTTCACCTCTTGTCCAATCCTCATGAATTTAAATTAAATTAGCACAGTATCCTTAATTGAGAAGATAAGATTTTTCATGAAAATGGCCTACTTGAAGTTGTTCCTAGCAGGCTGCTATCACACATGGTCACACGCTATGCAAGGAACCCGTTGCAAGAAAAATGGCTTGGCAAATTCCAGCTTTTTGACACACAAACCGAATGTGACCTATCTGTATGAACTTCCTTCTCCCCAGCTTCCATGTCTATCTCTTCAGTCCCTTGTGGGTGGCAACTCTTGAACTAGTAGAGCCGTGATGGCGAACCTATGGCACGGGTGCCACATGCAGAGCCATCTTTCTGGGTACAGAAGCTGTTGGCCAACTTACTTCCAGCTGAGCATGCAGATACAATTGCATGCGCAATTGCAGAAACCCAACAATCTTTGGGCCTCCACTGTGCATGCACACGATTGCAGCAGGGAATCCAGCTGGTCTTTGGCGTTCTCCTGCACATGCACACACGATTGCTCATGTGTGCGTGAGTGCCTGCACACAGCATGCATGTATTGCATGTGCAAAAGCTGCATGGATGCACAGATGGTGTAGTTGCATGCAGCGCACATGGAGTAGCTGCCCACAAGTGCGGATGGCATACGCAAAGCGCATACTTTTTGGCACTTGGTAAGTAAAAGGTTCGCCATCACTGTAGTAGAGGAGCAAAGTGGTGTGAAGCAAAGTGGATCCATCTCATCCTTCACTCAGGAGAGAGAAAAACCTTCCAAACCACTGGGCTGGCTCTGGGTTTTCTTAATACATACAGGGAGCAGAGTGTATATACCAGTGCAACCATGCCAAGGAAAAACCTGGTTTGATTTGGACAGAAATAATAGGAATTCATTTGAGATCACTGGTGGCTCTGGGTGTTTCCCCAGAGTTTGGGGAAAATGAATGAGGTCCTGGGATTATGAATTGAACCTTTGTTGTACCACACAGTAAAATGATTCTGCCACAAACCCTGAAGAGCTGAGAATACTTCCTAGTGCTGCTGTTGTTGTGTATACTTTTGGATTTTTAAATTGTTTTTAGTTTTTAAATCTTTTTATTGTTTTAACCGTAGCATATTTTTGAATTGTAAGCCACCCAGTTATTGAGATGGGCAGCTATAGAAATTGAATAAATAAATATTTGAACTGCATGTCCAGACAACTCCATTCTTTTTAATTTAAACAAGACCATTTCTAGCTTTTCGTCAGGGAGGTAAAAACACTTGGGTAGAATTATTCTGGACACTTTTAACAATTATACTGTATGTGTCTAAAGTAGCTGCCGCTTAAATTTATTTCCCCGTTGATGGAAGAAAAAAAAACACCACCCTATTTCGAAATTTTAACTCCAGCATCTATAGATTCAATTCATGTACCGATAAAGAAATGAAATATGAGGGCACTCTGACCTATTTTCACTTTAAAGTGGAAGAGACAGGACTTAGTCAACCTGATCGGGCACAAATGTGGTTTTCCTTCAGCTTGTTTCTTATGCTGCATATTAGAAAAAGCAAAGGTTTATGGAGGGGGGGTGGAAATGTTGCCATCCCACTATTTTCTGAGGGAGAATTTTGTCTCGGCAATTCCTTTCCCGATCCAAAGCAGGGCCAGGCCTTTCAATGCCAGGCCTTCCAGATTTACTCAGATTACTGGCGCAATCATCTTTGCAGAAAACGGCCTTTGTACAAAGAGAAAGGGGGAGGGGCATGGTTAAAGAGTTCCTTACACCCTATCCCAGGGGTGGGCAATTACGCCTCTTTCATGACTCGTGGACTTCAACTCCCAGAATTCCTGATCCAGCCATGCTGGCTCAGGAATTCTGGGAGTTGAAGTCC
>JAEANM010027494.1:0-10532 GCA_017656035.1 Myanophis thanlyinensis | reverse complement strand
CATCTAAATAGGTAGTGATTTCCTCCTCTAAAACTGACTAAAGGTTAAAGACTTGCAAATGATTCCAGTAGCTGAAGGTGTCCAGGTAGCTGGTATTCATGTATCCATTCCAGCATGAAATGATACTGCTCTAATGACTGGTGTCATAATTAAAATGAAAACTAGGAGGAGGTAGAGAATGACACCCAAGCAAATCACTGATAACAGTATTAAGAGATTAACTTAATTCTCTGAAACAACAGAAAGGTTTAAATTTCAGTGAAGTGCTAGTTTGTAATCCAATTCTTTAGATACCTATTCACAAGAAAACTATCCTAATTTATTTATAAGAAATTATTAATAATAATAATTATCTGAATGTCTGGAGACTAAGGGGTCTAAATGGGGATGAATTAACTTTGGCTAAACCCTTGCATACCATATATAAAAAAGTCCCATTTTTTCCCATCTGCTTACCCATCAAACCTAAAAGAAAAATCTCCAGTTCAGTGATACATTTACTCTAAAAATTCTCTGAATTAAAGTACATATCTTATCCCAATAACTATTAACCTGCTTTATATAGCCACCAAAGGTGATGAAAAAGTGCCTTCAGAGAAGTTACATTCCCGACATATGTTTAACATACCAATTATGCTTTGATGATGTATCAAGTGTTAAATATCAAAATACATAATCTTGTAAAAATTCTCTTTAAATTAAAACTCAGTGAATTTCAGTTCCATCCATGTAATTTCCCATTGGCTTAGCATTATATTTTATTCAAAAAAATTTCCCACTTAGTCGTAAAATCTTTTAACATTGATCTTATATATTCAATAAATGTTTATATATCTTGGCAACAAGATGCTCATCATTAGTATATTAATCTAGTTTAAGTTTTCTCCTTTGTAAAACCAAAATTCTTATCTGAATTACATCTTTCTCCATTGTGGGGTAGCAGAGACTCCAATGATTGGGTAATTCCCTCAGTTCTGATCACATGACTGAGTCAACCAAGTATAGAGGCACACCCACTGTCTGGCTGTCCAGTGTTTTCGACTCAGTTATCTGATTGGAAACTCTTTCTGGAGCTCCATCATTTGAGTCTCTGCATTTTTTCCCTGGATTTCTTCAATCAAGCACCAGCTTCTATCATTTTATTTCAGGTCAGCTTGTTCATTGATAAGGCAAGCCACTGAGATCTTGGCCATTTTCCCCCTTAGGGTGGCCATTGCTGCCTGTCAGCTGGGCCACAGGGCTGCGGATTTTACCCCCCCCAATCAAATTATCGTTTTCTTCTCTTGTTGGCCCAGCCACAGCTGCTGTGTTGGATTTACCCAGCTTTCACTGATTGTGCTGCTAATTCCCTGGTGAGCATGAATTCCCTCAGGAGTGAGCAAAAGCGGCAGCGGCTTTCTTTCCGGAGTGAGGCTTTGCCTCAGCCCTCTTTATGTGCCCCCCATTGCTATGTCCACTCCTATTTCAGGCATTGTTCACAACGCCGGTTTCATCAGCGATTGGGGAGAAATTGCATATAATTGCTTGCAATTTTAATCGTAAACTACTCGTTTCTACACCTGAAGTGTTTCAATGGCTGAGGAGCCATTTTGAGCTTCACTGACAGCCGCCTGCCCTTAGCGGCTGTTAAAAATGGCACAAACTGCACTATGGCAACAACGCAACCCCTTTGCTAATTTCCAACTAGGTATAAACTGTCTCTAATTGGATTGTGGTACACATAAAGCAGAAAATTTATTTTTTTATGGACAGCCAATTTAAAGCCTTATTGATGGTTCTGAGATATTCAGACCTTTGCACGTGGTGGCCATAGCTGCAATTGCAGCCTAAAAAAAAGAGGAAAGACAAGAGACTCAGGGCATTGTGCACGTACCCATTTGGGTTGTCTGCTTGTCCTTTTTACCTTTTCTCCCATTGGCACAAGGCTTAAACGATGGCTTTGGCATCTGCCAGTCAACTACAGAGGCTCAGCCCCTCTCATCCCCAGGCTACCACAAGCAGTCAAGTTCTCCCCAAATCTGCATCTCGTGCAGCCTCAAACAAGATCAAGGCAAAGGCCTTGTGCAAAAAGTCTTCAAAATCAGATGAGAAAGCTGCCTTAAGGAGACAGCAGACACTAGAAAAGGAGTTTGAGAAGGCCCAGAGGAAGAATATAGCATCTCAAAAGCCTATTCCTACTTCCTCCGCTTCTCATCCTTCAGATCTCAGTCAATTTAAAATTTCCCCTGACCATTGGGAGGACACACCTTCGCTGTCTCCTTCTCAGGCACCTTCTGCTGCATTCAATCCCACTGCTGCCGACCTCCATGGCATGGATGAATTATTTGAGATTGTATCCAATCTCAAGTCATCTCAAGAATTAGATCTCTGGCAGTCATAGTCCTGACCTTCCTCCCTCCACAGCTGGGACTCTGAGGCCGAAGATGGGGAGATCAAAGGAGATATTTCAAAGGATGACGATCCTCTACCAGAGGTTCCTCCCATTTCAGGACTTTTTTCTCTGGCTCTCTTCCACTCTCTTCTATATAAGGCCAAACCCACTGCAGACCTAGAGGATCCCCCTCCTCTTTCAAAGGGTGCTCCACCTCAATCAAGAGCCAGGAACTCTCTTCAACCCCTCTCACACATAGTTTGAGTTTGAATTTTATTGGATTTGTATACCGCCTCCCTCCCGAAGGACTTGAGGCAGTGCACAGCCTAGTAAAAAATGAGAAAAAATACAATTAAAAACAAGTTAAAAATACAAATAGAATGGCTAATTAGTTAAAAAACCCAATATAAAACAGTTAGAGTTAGTGAGGAGGTGCCAACACCCCAAGTGGTGTTATACAATATACAAAGGCAGTGGCTCAGATCTGGAGTCCAGATTGCTCCCACCTCCAATGACAGGGAGTTTTACCTTCCTGGTCACAAACTGACTGATTTACTTCAGCTTCCCTTGGTAGATGATCCGGTAGCATCCTTAGAGTCCCCTTCAGTGATTTCTGGGAACCTGGGAAGCCCTTAAGCCAGAAGAAATCTGAGGCAATGCTGAGGTATTCACATCAATCCTCAGCGTGGGTGATTAAAACAGCATCAGTGGCCACATTTTTCAACCATGCTTATGTGGCTCCACCAATTACAGGAGCGTCTACCCCTGAGGGATCTGAGACTACAACAGGATTTAATCAAAATCATCGCTGCCACTCAGTTTTTGGCGGATGCCATCTTGGACTCTGTCTGATATGCAGCTAGAGCCATGGGGGCTTCCTTGACCACCAGGCAGCTTCTCTGGTTAAAGAACTGGCAAGCTGATGTTTGCGCCAAGTGGCGCCTTTCCTCAGCCCCAGTTCAGGGTGAAAAACTGTTTGGGGAGGTCCTCAATCCACTTTTGGTGGAAACTAAGGACAAGTGAAAAATTCTACCCTCTCAGACCAGGTACTCCCCATTTCAGAGAGCGCCACCATTCTGGGCCTCGTCTCCTTCATCTTCCTTTCCACAATGACCGTTTGCCCACCCGACCAGAGCGCTCACAGAACTATAGGGGCAGGGACAGTGCCCCAATCTAAATACCCCTTTCGAGGTGCTGGAGGTCGCCCCTTCATATGCCCTAAGTAATCCCGCCCTGGAGATTCCCATCGGGGGCCATCTTCAACGGTTCGCCGACCGGTGGGAGGAAACCATTTCAGACAGATGGGTTCTTAATATAATAAAATACGGACTGTCTCTTGAATTTCTCTCCATTCCCCCTGCATCCTTTGTAACCTGCCTGTTAAGCAAGGATCCTGCTATGCAGTCCCTTATGCAGGAGGCCATTCGGCACTTATTAGAAATCAGGGCAATAGAACCTGTTCCCAGCCATGAGCGGGGCTTCGGGTTTTATTCCAGATTGTTTCTTGTTCCAAAGGTCTCTGGGGGATGGAGAGTAATATCTCCATATTCCCATTTTGCTGGCTCACAGGTGTTTTCTGTGTTTCACATACCAGGCTAGTTATTTCCAATATGTTGCGCTACCCTTTGGCTTGTCCTCTGCGCCCAGAACCTTTACTAAGGTCTTGTCAGCCTTGCTGGCCCATTTGCGCTCTATCCCCATTTGGATACAGAGCTATTTAGATGACATTCTCATACAAGCTAATTCTCACACCAGAGTTTTGCAGGATGTGCGTATCGCTATCCAAACCCCGCAACATCATGGGTTTCTGATTAACTTTCTAAAGAGTCAGCTGTCACCCAATACTCGTTTACAACATTTGGGCACTGTCATAGACACATCTTTGTGTCAGGTTTTTCTCTTGGAGGACAGTCTCAACGATATTAGGGACCTTGTTCTTCAGGTCCAGCAGCAACAGACTGTATCCCTTGCCCTCTTATCCCAGGTCTTGGGCAAATTCATTTCATGTATAGCCATTGTTCCTTGGGCCAAGATACATTCGCAATGGTTTTTGCTTCCAACTCAAAGGCAGGGACTCAGCAATTCCTTGTCCAAGATCCAGCTCCCATCAAGGGTATCAGACTCTGTAAATTAGTGGAGATTGGATGCTGTCTGCAAGGGCTGCTCCCTTCGCATTCAAGCTTCTGTTGTAGTCACCATCGATGCCAGCCTCTTGGGCTGGGGCGCTCATCCTGGCTATCGCATGGCTCAAGGGCAGTGGTCAGCGGAGAGGAAGCAGCCAATCAACTGGCTACAACTGAGAGCAAGTTGCTTGACGCTCCTCGAATTTGCAGACATTGTGCAGGGTCAACAAGTCCTGATCTTAACAAACAATGTTGCTGCAAAAGCCCATGTGAATCATCAAGGAGGCATGTGATCACGTTCCCTTATGACCAAGGCCTGGGACCTGTTTCTTTGGATGGAAGATCATTTGCAATCCCTCCATGCTCAGCATATTTCTGGGACTCAACAATGTTCAGGCTGATTGGTTGAGCAGCGCCCAAGTGGACCACACGGAGTGGCGGCTTAACCCCTCCATCTTTCAGATGTTGACATCCCACTTCGGATTGCCAGTAGTGGATCTGTTTGCATCCCACACCAATATACAACTCCTGAGGTTCCACACCTGCTTCTTTCATCTTCAAGCAGAAGCAACAGACTCTCTTCGCAGCCCGTGGCCTCCAGGTCTGCTATATGCATTTCCCCTGCTTCCCCTCATTCCACAGTTGTTCAGAAAATTCTGGAGGAGGAAGCGAAGATTGTGCTTGTGGCTCCCTATTGACCAAGGAGACCTTGGTTTTTGGACCTAGTCTCGCTCTCATTTGCTTGCCACTGGCATCTGCCCCTGCAACATCTCTCCCTTCATCAGGGATCCCTTGTTCACTCCGATCCAGGTTGCTTCCGCCTAACTTCTTGGAGATTGAGCGGCAAGACTTGAGGAAGGCTAATGACTCTGAAAGAGTCATTTGTACGATCCAAACATCCAGACGACCATCAACTAATCGCATCTATGATGCCTCATGGACAGCTTTTTCGTCTTGGTGCGGTAGGGCTCAAGTAGACCTCTCAGCATTTGGTTAAGGTGTTAAAAGCTGTTAACATCGGGGCCATTTGAAGCTCTACGAACTTCCTCGTTATGCTTCCTCTCCTTGAAGGTGGGTTTCCTCCTGGCTATTACTTCGGCACAGTGAATTTTGGAGTTGGCAGCATTGTCGGTAAGGGAGGACTTATGTATCTTCCACCCAAACCACGTTGTTCTCCGGCTGGATCCCACCTTTCTGCCTAAGATCAACTTACTCTTTCATCGAACACAGGAGTTGGTTCTCCCAGACTTTTGTCCGAAGCCAAGCCACCCCAAGGAGAGGGAGTGGCATACCTTGGATGTTCGCAGAGCACTTTGTATATACATTAAAAGAATCTCTGCATTTAGAGGGGACAGAGGCACTGTTTGTGAGTTTTTACCCAACTTCTTTGTGATCCAAAGTATCCTCTTCATCTATAGGGAGATGGATCAGGGCCTGTATCACCAAGGCCTACGATGTCCAATATTTATAGGTTCCTGGTCGTATCACAGTGCATTCGACCAGAAGTGCCGCCACTACAGTGGCTTGGGCTACCCAATCTTCCTTTGAGGAAATTTGCAGGGCGGCCACCTGGTCATCTCCAGTCCCTTTCATACATTATAAATTGGACATTTTTCGTCAGCTGATGTGGCCTTTGGACGCAGGGTTCTGCAAAGCATTCACATGGCGATGGACACTTAATTGCATTATTGAGCCCATCTTGGGACAACTAGCTTTGGTAGGTCCCAATCATTGGAGTCCCTGCTCCCCCACAATGGAGAAAGGATGTTGGTCCTACCTGATACATTACTTCTCATTGTGGAGAGCAGAGACTCCAAAACCCTCCCATGTCTCTTGTGAGAAAGAGTTAGGTTTATCATTACAGGTGCTACAGCCATCGATCATCATTCTTAGCTGAAAACACTGAAGAGCCAGAGTGGCATGCCTTTTATATTTGATCGACTCAGTCATGTGATCAGAACTGAGGGAATTGCCCAATCATTAGAGTCTCTGCTCCCCACAATGAGAAGGAACATATCAGGTAGGATCAACGTCCTTTCTAACAGTTGAACAGAAAACAATTGACAATTAAAATCCTTCTTTTCAAGTGCCCAGATTTTTTATTTAGTCTTTTTCAAAAAGTCAATATATTTGCTTACGTCAACCAAGTTTATGTAGATTTCATTTTTCCTCTGAAAAGTTTATTGGGGTGACAGTCATAGAGGAGTTTTGGAAGTCAATCTCAGTTTATATCTATTCCAAACATTCAGTACGGCATGAAAATCTCTATTGACCTTAGGTTTGTCATACCATAGATAGGCATGCCACTAAAATCTCAAATCATATCCTTTCACATCCAGTAACCTTCTATTTTTTCAGAGTGATCCAGTCTTTCATTCATACCAAACCGCAAGCAGCAAAGTACAATTTTAAATCATATAAGCCTAATCTTATGTCTTTTTTTTGATACCTTGCAACAATTTATGTTTAATTTATCCCCTTGCTATAAAAACGTTTATTTGGTTGTTATTGATAATTGATGACAACAAAAAATACTGATGTCTGCAAAAAGACTTGAACCTATTGAGTAATGTCTGTTTTATATCATAGTTACTGACAGAAATCTATTTGGAAACTCAATAGGTGCAAGTTATGCATATGTGTGATATTTTATTTTCTTCCAACTGTATCTGACTTTCAGAGACTGCCTGGACAAGTGCATGCAATTTCCTTAGCAAGATTTCAGAAGTGGTTTGCCATTGGCTGCTTTCTATGGCTGAGAGAGAATGACTAGCCCACAATCACCCATTTGGCTTTGTGCTTAAGGCTGGACAAGAACTTACGGTTTCTACCCTGATACTTTAATCACAATACAAAAGGTGAATTGTGAAATATAGTAGTAGTTCAAAGGGGGATAAAGTTTTGATGTGCATTTAAACAGGAAACATTAATTTCCCCTCCAAACAAATAAGACAGTGTTCTAGAACCTTGAACTTGAAATATTCTAGATCACAATGTGCAAAGTAGTGAGGATTCCTGTATGTTTAGCTGAATAGATTTCTTTAGACAGCAATAGATAAAAGACTCATTGTGATAGCCTTGTCAATATAATATTGCTATGATCTACTTGAAGCAGATTATGTAAGCTGCTAAATCAAGCCAAATATATATTGTTTCCAATATTAGCATAGCCTTTTGCAAATTGGTACCAACCAAGTAAATTGAATTTTTCAGAATTATCAGCCAACAGCATATCAATCAGCCATGCTCAGTGGGAATTCTGAAATAAGTTCTCCCAATATATCAGGCTGCAATAAACAAGCAAGTAATTGTTTATATTCTACTTTCTGTGAGCAAAAGCAAAATTAAAAAAAAATATAGTTAAATATTTATTCAAGATGTAATTTCTTATTTTTTATCTGTTACTGTTTCCTATCAGAGCTGTGTCTACCTATATCATTTTGAGTACTGTTATAAAATACATATGATTTATCTTTTTTTCCAGTAATAAAATTTCAGATAAAAGGTTATCTAATCTGTTTTCTAATATATATTTACAAGCATGCATAATTACAATACGTTATGTTCAACTGTTGAATGTGGGTGCCCTACGTATTAGATGAAGAATTCAACAGATTGAAGTAATATCATATTACTTCTTACATGGGAATCAACCCATTGAATCACTAGGATTTACTTGCAAATAGATATTTATAGGATGTTATTTTATGTAAGAGCTATGCATGGTGGATCTAGAAGAAATAGTGATCTAATAATGTACATTTGCTTACTGGAGATCTCTCTTCAGTCCCTTTAGCACATGGAATCCTTCACAGATACTACTGTACATTTCCGTTCTGGATGAGTGGAAGGTAAAAGTATTTTTTTATGAAGTTCTGTTACAGAAGTCAATGTATTTACTTGTTACAAAGTAAGCATATCATCTCATATATTTTATGACACTTTCAAACTTCATATATTTGTCTGTACATTGCTTACAACTAATCTTTTGAAATAAAATAAAATAGGGTATCTGGCAGGGGAACAAATCAGTTATTTAGAAAGCTAAACCGTAAGACAGGCAGCAATACCTTTAAGGTGTTGCTTCTCAAACCTTTTCCTTCAATACCCAAAATTGCATATCAAAAAGTCCTTTTTACCCAATATAGGTAAAACTTTTAAAGTTGATTTAAATATCTCTATTGTGATTGGTTAATGGGTTTGTATGTTTTTACCCAAAGAAAAAAAATCTTTACCTAATTTGAGGTAATTTACCTGGGTTTAGGGAAACATTTTTAAGCTAACAAAGATAATGTTAAATTTTATTTCTGTTGAGTCAAACATAGTTGATAAACTCCATTTATGCTAAAGAATTTTGTGAAGACATCTGTAAGATGTTCTCAATACAAAGAAAATGTAATTTTTTGATTGCATACTTCTATTGAGAATATCTTACATATGTTTAGCCATGTTTGATAACTATATATGTAATTGAATAAAAACTTGATGATGAGTAGAACAGTCTTTCAGCGAGAATGCTACAGAATGAATAAACGCTTGTTTGATCAATTATATCTCTCTGGCTTATCTTTATGACTTGACCAGCTATTTCTCAGTAGTCTATTTAATGTATATGTGTTTTATTTAATAATACAAGAGAAATTGACTGGCAGGTCTATATCAAATCCCTCTAAGGGAACAACCGCTTATTAACTTACTAATTTTCTATGTATTACATTTATTTAGTGTATGGAGATGTTGCATTAGCCAGGAAACTATAGTGTTAGTACAGAGTACTTGTTTGACTGCCGAAAATGACTAGTTCATTCAGTTCATACTCATGCGCTATCCAGAATGCACCACAGGGGGAAAACTAGTTCCACACTCAGAAAAGTTCAGTGGTGTTCTATAGCAGTCATCTGGGGCTTCTCCTTCCACTGGTGTCATCTCACACTTGATGTCACATTATTTTCTCACAAAAGTGGTACCTATTTATCTACTTGCAAATAGCATGCTTTCGAACTCTTAGGTTAGCTAGAAGCAAGTGAAGGAAGCTCATTCCACCATGCAGTGCTAGGACTTGAACACCAGATTAAAGACTATTTCCAACACCTCTAAGCCACTTAGCACCTTTTATGGATTACATTGTACATAGACACAATACGTAAAATGTGCAGTGGATAGGCTCATACTATAGCTCATGCTAAGCTATTATATATTGTAATCATAAGTTTATTAAACTAAAGGCATTCTACTAAATCATGAACCAAGCAGACTTAGGGAAAGTTATGTTGTTTCTGGCTCCAGACTATATTAGATATGTTGTTACTCCTGCCAGTTATCTTAGCCAGTTGGAGACAGTGAACCACTGGAAAGCATTTTTGTTTGCACGGTACCAAGTGCTTCCATTGTCTGGCCTGTACAGCAAGTGTAAAAAGATACCATTGATTCAAAGACTCTGCTGTGGCTCAGGAGAGGTGGAGACTGTTGGACACATACTCTTTCAATACTCTTTCTATAGAGATAATTAGAAAAAATATATCAGCCCAATAATCAACAGGTATCTTGGCCATTCCGACACTGCTTATTTCCAGTGGCTGCTTAAAGATGAACAGAATGTGTTTACAACACAGGTGGCTAGATTCTGCACAGCAGCAGTGGGGATTCATCAGAAACACGTGATTAATTCACCATACCTATTTTACACAACTAATGTAACAAACTCTTCTGCATTACTACTCTTTTGCATTTTAGTATTTAATGACTATGGACTTCACAGTTTAAGGATTGATATTATAGCTTAGTTAGGCCATGTGTAACTGACAGATTGGATGCCAAATTGTGATTTTAATATAGATTGTATCATTATTTTATTCTAAAATTTTTACTGAATAGTTCTTATTTTTATTTGTTCTGGTCTCTTGTCTTTGACTGTAATAAACTTGATTTGATTTTGATTCTCCATAGTGTAGGAAGCATAGCCTCCAATTGACTGGGGATTGGTCAGCAGCGATCACGTGATGAGTCGATTTTTCTATAAAAGCTCGCCATTACTGGCC
>JAEANM010027493.1:0-10533 GCA_017656035.1 Myanophis thanlyinensis | reverse complement strand
TCTCTCTCCCTCCCTCTCTCTGAGGTGAGTATCATCATGATTCAGGGGCAGGGATTAAAAACAGGATGGTTCTTTTTTTAAAAATACCCACCTTTCTTAGGAAGCCTATCATTGCTGGAGAGATGCACTGGTTATTCTTTTTTTCCCCTCCAGCCACAAGGACACCGAGGGATGAAGGCCAGATTTGGGGTGTGTGGGGTGGAAGGAACACCCCTCTCCTCTCACGGAGATGCACTTTTTGGCCAGTCTGCCATCGTGAGACCCAAGCTAATATATGCTGGATTAGACCCAGTTAATCTCTAAGGCAGCAACTTGGCTGAGGTGATGAAGAGGAGGAGAAGGTTCTGCGGGAAAGTTCTGACTCGCTCAAGCCGTCACGCGTGTGCGGTGGCTGTTAACACACCAAGGGGAGCACCAAGTCTCTCCTTCCTTATCCTTTGAGGTCCCTCCTGGGCAGGTGTGAATGCCTCTTTTTCTCAATCTCTGTTGTCTCTTCGTCTGTAGTCCTACGCGGGCAAAAGCCCGGTCCACTCCAAAGTTTAGCTGAAGCCTTGGCTGCAACGTGCTAACCGAGGTTTAGTTTTCATCCTTGGTTTGGTTTGGTTCGTTTCGCCATTCGCCGTTGAGCATGTCGGGCGAGCCCAGCTCCTTGGGCTGGTTTTCAGATTGGCACCTTGGAGGGAAATCCAGAAAATAGGTTCCTCCAGTAACCAGGTGGAGGGAGTAGATCCTTATCCTGCCCCCCTCCTTCCGAGAGAAGCTAATTCTTCCTTGGCAGCATTAGTACAATTAGCATCCCAGCCTCCTAATCCTGCCGGCTGTCATACTTCCAGGAAACTCATCCCAGACGATTTCTCAAGAAGGCAACTGTGGGGAATACTTGCCACGGAGGGGAGGGCCTGGGGAGAAATAGCAGGACACACACACACACACAAACCCCACACACACACAGGTAGAAAGGTAGCCCAGCAAAACCTAGGTTGGGCTAAAACCTCCCTCGCCGACGCAACTAACATTTTAGTTGCCAGGAACTTTGGATTGGAAGATTCATGCAATCTACGTCCAGGTGGTGAGTTTGGGGTCGTTCCACACACACACACACACACCCCGCGCAGAAATTGGGGCCTTAGATGTCTGTTCAGGTGGGTGTAAATAAAATGATTTTCCTTTCAAGGCAAGTCATGTCCCAGCCTAGGAAAAAAACCCAACCCAACGGTTGCAAGACCCAACCTCACAGTTGTTCTCGACTCCCCCATCTTTCAGGATGCAAAAAAAAAATAGCAACTTTTATTATTTACAAAAGAGAAAAGGAAAATCACACCACAGCAGCACGGCCCTCACGAAGTTTTGAGGGAAGGAAGGAAGTCTTTAACACACTGTACATACAATCAGCTTCCTAAGGGGAGTATCTTTCTGGAAACCCCACCGGTCTTGCCCACGTGCCCCCCCCCCTCCGTTTGCGGTTCAGGGGGTCTCGCGGTGGGCATGGTTGGAGGGGCCAGTCCTGAGATAATACCGAAGACCTCGGCCCACGGCTGAGCAACCTCAAAGCCAGGCTTTAAGCCCAGGATGTGGCTAAGACTGGCAAGTTGCTTGTGCACGGTGGCCTGGTATGGCTTCGACCAGGGTGTTGTGAGGGGGGGGGGACACGGACTACGGCCCCTTTTATGACCTTGTGGACTTCAATTCCCAGAATTCCTTCCTGGCTGGCTCAGGGAATCCTGGGAGTTGAAGTGCACCAGTCATCAAGGGGGCCATACTTCCTCACCCCACCCCGACCCCCCAAAAAAAAGACTACAATATCGTTTGTGACAGTTTTGGAGGTCAACAAATCATCGACCCAAAGAACTGAAGTCGCCCGTCGGTTTTACAAAGAAAAATTCAAGTAATCGTCTCGGCCGCCCTCCCTCCCTCTGGAAAAGGGGGGAAGGGGAGGGAGGGCGGGAATTAAGTAAATAAATAATTAAATAGTCACCAGAGCCGGTAACGGTAGTAATCCCGTTCCAGACACACAGAGAAGAGAGCAAGGCTGGCCTTCGTGGATGCCCGTCCCAGCTCTGGGGCACAATCGTTGAAGGCAGACCTTGAAGTCGTGAATAGGTAGAGGTCGGTAGGGGGAGAAACCAGTCCCACCCCACCAAGCAAAGGAGTTACTATTAGAGGGAGGGGTGCCTGATTGGCACGTGTGTCCCCGCTCCCCAAAATAGTCCGTCATGGAGCTTGCAAAAGGATGGTCATGAAAACTGGGCTGTTGGCCATACTTTGGGCCCTTCTTTCGTTGGAGGAAGTGTGTTGTTGGGAGGACCAGGTGTGCCGGTGGAGGAGAGCTTGGCCTGTCCCAACAGCACCAAGGTGGACCTCTTCCCCTTGTTTAAGGCAGCAAGGAACAAGAGTGAGGACACCCTGGGACACGGGATCAGCCATGGCTGGAAAAGGTGACAAGGGAGCAGCCGCTGGTGGGTCTACGACAACTCGTCACGGCCAACTCAACGCGGGACAAAGAGTTAACACGGATACGGAAGAAATAGCGGAGTTAGGAAGTCGAAGTCGAAGAAAAGATGCCGAAGGAGGGCCAAAATGAAAAGTGAAAGATGGAAACAATTTTTGAAACTCTTTGAAAAGAGTTGTTGGGTTTGCCCTACGGTGAGTTGGCCGCGGCGTGTTGCCTCGTTCAGCGATGCAAGAGATGGGCCCGAGAGGAAGGTGGAGATGCGTCTCATCGGCTTCGCCAGGGGAGGTTGACTCATTTCAGAGAAGAGGTTCATCTTTTGGGGGGGGGGGTAATGAGCTCCAGAGGATTTCAGTAGGACCTCCCTTTGGTGGCTGGAGGGTCTCCACACCTCTGGAAGAAGGTTCCCCAGCCTTCAACCCCAGCATCATCGGGGAGGGCCGTGACGAGATGCCCCTTCCAGGAGAGCGGTCTGCCCAGAGACCACCAGTGTATGTGGTTTGAAGTGAGGCCAGATGCTTCCTCTAAAATTTGAGCTTGCTCCTCCGTGGATCCGGGGAGCAGCTGGGCCAGGGGCACTGACCCATGGAACAGAGAGGCAGCTGCAGGGCTCAACTCTCTGCCATTTGCAGCCCCCTTAAAACCTACTACTCCCCATACTGGTAGCTCCTTGGATCTGGGGTTGGCATCATCTCCTCTTTCTCCTTGCAGCCCCCTCCCGGCTCCTGGGATGCTTCAGCCGCTCCCGGAATTTGGAGGTTGGAAGGCAGAGCTGGAGACTCGCCTGGCTCACCAGGCTGCCCTCTATGGGGAGCCAGGAGGAATGCAAGCATGCATGGCCTGTCCTCTACCCAGCTTTGCTAACGCGCGCAAGAGAGACGAAGCTGCAAGAGGTCCTTAAAGCCCAGCCCGGCTGCCCCATATCAACCGGGGATGCAAGAAACCCCCTCCCCGGGATTTTTATTGGGGTTGAAGTGGGTTTGAAGGTGAAAGGCAGATTCTGCCCGGTTTGGTGCAAAACGGGGAACAAGGATGGTGAGTTGGTTGCAGGGTGGTGGAAGAAACTAGGGGAGGGGGGCTTACGACCTGTAGAATCAACACCCCATTAGCCAAGATGCGCCCCCTCCACCACCACCACCACGCACACATTCAGCAGCTCCTGGCTAGGCCTTGCTGCCGGTTGGCGCACATTTGAAGGGTCTCCCGGATGCCCGTCTGCCAGTCCTTCACCAGGTCCACTGGGCTGACCGCCTCCTGCCAAGACACAAGAGTGGGTCACAATTAGAAGCAAAGTAGATTTTCCCCCCTTAATTTAATATCAAGATTTCTATACCGCCCCATCTCCCAAGGGACTCGGAGCGGTGTATAGCTAAGTAAAAAACACATATAAACAATTTAAAACCAGTTAAAATTAATTAAATTAAGGCTGATAAAAGTTATAAAATTTAGACAATAATTCGAAATTTAAAATTCAGCAAATGAAAATTTAAAATCAGATTCAAAATTTAAAAACCCCTCAAATGTCAGGCCAGGCCGGCTTGTTGGAATAAATGAGTTTTTAGGGCATGTTAAAAAAAGAAAAAAACATTGGCCGCAGAAGCCGTGAAGCTTGTTCTCTCTCAGATGAGCAGAGTTGGAAGGGACCTCGTAAGGTCATCTAGTCCAACCCCCCCCACACACACACACTGCCGCCCAAGCAGGAGACCACCCTCAATTATCCAGGTCATGGTTGTCCCAAAGGTGCTTTTTTCCCCCCCCAAAGTGGCCATTTGTATTTTTAAGCACTATGCACTATATGTTCCTGTGCATTGTAAGTAATTTTAAACGCTGCCCTTACTAAAACAGTTTTCGAAAATGCTGCCTATGGTAAAAGTGAGGGAGCTGGAAATTATGTAGGGAAGTTAGATGCAACGGCCAATTTGGATACGGAAGGGGACTTTGTGTTACATTTGCTGATTCCATGGTAACTGGCAATCTAAGAAAATACTGTCCTAACAAAGGCGATATTTATATAACAAAGTAGATCTTTGAATTTGGCTTAGGTTTTTTTCCCCAGATGTCCCATAGTAATGGTGTTGTAGCAGATTAGCACTGCTATGGTAGGAATAGGGTGTTTCTTTCCTTAGGAACGTTCATCAATTTCACTCTTGTGTAATTGATAACCTGGACTGATAGCTGCAGAACAGGCAAAGCTTCAGTTACTAAAAGGCTCACTAGGGTTTTTTTTAAAAAAAGACTGGACAGTCACTTGTCTGAAATGGTACAGGATCTCCTGCTTGAGTAAGGGCTGGACTAGAAGACCTCCAAGGTCCCTTCCGGCTCGATTCTGAGTTTTTGTTTCAGTTGCTTTTTTTGAAAAAAGCACCTTTGGGATTTGTTTTTCTCTTATTTCAGCAGCGTGCTAGTCCTCATGAGGGAGGGCTAAGCTATACCTGGGATCCAGGGCTACTCCCAGCTCTTTGCTGCCTCAGCTCACTCAGCATCCAAGTAGGATCGTGGTTTTTTTTTTTACTATACACCGAGAATGTAAAGCTGTAACTGCTACCAAAGAACCTAAGTACTAATCCCACTAAACTGAGGGGCAGCTACAGAACATTTCCACCTACTGTGCATCGCGACTTCCAGCCCCCTAGTAAAGTCTACCTTCCAATCCACCCAATGCCTAAGGTCGTCGTTTTTCTTTCGCTTTTTACTCTGGCGCAGTAACTCTTCATAAAAAGAAGCATCTGTAATGGAGGTGCATTTAATCCTGACGTCTTGAGCTACCTGGGACCGTTCCAGCCACTGCAAGAGACCCCCTTGGGGGACTGTCCCACGATGAGAGGAATGGTCAAGGGGTTAAATTAAAAATCTCGTTTTTATTTTTTATTTGCTCACCTCATTCTGGATGCTAAGGTTTGCCCCGTACATCAACAGAGTCTTGACTGCCTTGAATCGTCCTAGCCTGACTGCGTCGTGAATGGGTGTATCTCCTTCCTGGCCAAGGGAGAAAAAAAAAAAAGTGCATTCACACAACATGCTTAACTTGGTTATGAATGATCTCATTTTTTTTCTGGCCTCGGACTAGCCAAACGAACAGGGTTTGGGTTTGCGTTTCAGGTTTTAAGCTGCCAAAAACGAGTCTCAAGTAGCCAAGCTTACTACCCCTATGTAGTCCAAAGGCTTCTATTGCTGGAGTGTCCAACCTTGGCAACTTTTAAGGGGAATTCTGGGAGCTGAAGTCCACAAGTCTTTAAAAGTTGCCAAGGTTGGATAGCTCTGTTCTGTTGTGTCCTTAGTGACCGGGTGAAGCTTATTTTGAAGATACAGCCCATAAAAGTACACCAAGTCATCTCCATTTTGTTCCTGCTTCAAAGATGGGAAGAGGCTACTGGAAAAACCCAGGGCTAATCTCGGCCTAAAGACCCTGCCCAACCCTTAAGAGTGACATTGTTGGTAAGGAAAGACAGCAGTATGTATTATATGACCTGGTTCTTACATTGCACCAAGGCGTAATTTGCATAGACTGGATTCAAGCTTTGCAAAGAGACAGACAGTAATGAAGCTGACCAGATTTGGACATCTCATTAGGCCATAAAAACTTTCCTTGTTGAGCTTGGTGTGTTTGGTAAACGAAGTAGCTGCATTTTCATAACTTGGACTCGGGGTTTAGTTTATTATTTATATGACCGGTGGTGGCGCAGTGGTTAGAGTGCAGTATTGCAGGTTACTTCTGCTGACTGCTGTCTGTCTGAAATATGGCAGTTCGAATCTCACCAGGCTCAAGGTTGACTCGTCCTTCCGAGGTGGGTTAAATGAGGGCCCAGATTGTTGGGGGCGAGAGGTTGACTCTAAAACGCTTAGAGAAGGCTGGAAAGTACTGTGAAGCGGTATATAAGTGCTATTGCATGGGAAGGAAGGAAGCAAGTAGTGTTAGTGTAGTGGTTAAAGTGTTGTATTGCAGACTAATTCTGCCCACAGCTAGGAAGTTCGATCCTGACCGGCTCAAGGTTGACTCATCCTTCCGGGGTGGGTAAAATGAGGACCCAGATTGTTGGGGGCAATAGGCTGCTTCTGTAAACTGCTTAGGGAAGGCTATAAAGTGGTATATAAGTCTTAAGGGCTATTGCTTTTTGTCAGTCTGCTCACTAACTGACAGAATGTGCCAAATGTGATGTAAACCTCCCCACCAGGATTCGGAGAAGCTGGCAGTCGGCGATTGAGTTTTGCAGGATACAGACAAGCTCTCCAGCTCTGAGCCACAGACCCTACCCGATGGCTTGGTTGAAGAACGTGGTTTCTGAGTTTGGGGAGGGGGGAGGGGCAAAGAAATTAACAACACCCCATTGTTGATAACCTGCACAGGTGCCTTTGCCGTTACTTTGATATTTGATCCCAAACGGAGTTTACCATTTGGCCAATGGCGCCAAATAAAAGGACGTAGAAATGGTTGTCGAAGCTGGATTCATGTGACCTACTTGACCGAGTTAGGATCGGGGTGCGTGTGTGTGTGTGTGTGTGTGTGTGTGAGCGATTCAGCAGGGTGTCCAGATCCAGTCCTTGCCTTGGGCTGTGTGAACCTGGCCGTTGTCATACAATGTCCTTTTGCGCATTTTGAGTCCTGATCACCCAAGGTTCAGGCTTGAAGCAAATAGCTTCCTTGTTATCCATGTTTCTCCCACAAAAAAGATAATTGGGAGAATGGTGCTATAATGAAGGTTGAGGTGGAGATAACCAAGATAAGGTACCCCTGGGCCCCCATTCATCCTCCCACCTCCTGTACCTTATCCTGGGCGTTGATTTTTGCTCCACAGGCGATGAGATGTTCAGCGCAGTCGCAGTGGCCGGTCCGGACAGCCACATGCAAAGGGGTGCTCCATAACTGCCACCAGAAGGAAAGGTCCACCATGAAATTCTCGGGACGTGGCTCATTTAGGTACAAGAAAGGGGATCTTCCCTGCCCCTCCCCCATCTTTCCACCACTTACCTTGTCCCGGGTGGAAATTTTGGCTCCACGGCTGATCAGCCCCTTGAGGATGTCCAAATGTCCCCCGCGACAAGCCCAGAGTAAGGGGGTGGCTTCCAGCTGCACCAAACAAAGCAGACGATGCTGACCAAGGACGTTCTTAGACCTTCTCCAGGTCAGATTTCCACGCTTGGGGGGAACGAAAGGCTGCAACCCATGCCACTTTGAAGCATAGGTCTGGAAGGTGCCTTGGAGGTCATCTAGACCAACTAGAGTCCTTATGCCATCCCAGACAAATGGATGTCCAATCTTTGGCATGCTTTAACCGGCTTTCCGCTAACCTGTGAGCGCTCTCCCGCTGTTGAACCCTAACCCTGCCAGTGAGGAAACTGGGGGAGGCTGACAAACCAGGGACCCAATCCACCTCTTTTTCCTTTTTCTTTTTTTTTCAGCTGAAGGTCTCCAGGAATGCACGCCAAGAGAAAAAGTAATTCTCGCTTTGTTTTACGATGCCTGGTTTATTCTCAGCAAAGTCACAGCGCTCCGGCGTCTCAGAAATGCTTGGGAACGGGGGGGGGGGGGGATTTGTGAGCTGTCAATCAAGACTCACCATGTCTCTTGGCTCCAGTTTGGCCCCCGCTTCCAGCAGCTTGTCCACGATTTCTTTGTGGCCCCGCAAACAGGCTCGGTGCAGGGCTGTGCATTTGAACTGTAGCAGAGAGCAAAAAAAAAAGGAGGTTTATCGTTCGGAGATAATTCTCCAGCCTGGATTTCCCACCACTCTGGCCCTAAGAGGGACGATGGAGGTATTCCTCATGCATCCTATCTCCCTGAGTGCAACACTGCGTAGAAGAAGAGGGCAAGTTGGCATCAAACCGCCCCGAGTCCTTGCAGAGATGGGGCGGTATATAAATATGATTAAATAAATAAAATAAATCATCTGAGAAAAGGAGAAAACTTTCAGCTCTGCTTACAAAGCTGCTTGTGCAGAGGTGAAATTCAGCCAGTTCTAGCCAGTTCAGTAGAACTGGTAGTAAAGTTTCTAAGCAGTTGGGAGAACCGGTTGTTAGAAGAAATCTCCTTTGGTTTTTTTCCACTTTGCAGGGTTAATCCTGTAAGGAAGGCAGGAAAGAAACATCCTGGTGTTGTTTCTAGCCTCATCTTTATTGCCCTGCTTGCAGAAACTGCCCACCCAATCACATGACCCCCCCCAGCCACGCCTACCAAGCCACGCCCACAGAACCGGTAGTAAAAAAAATTGAATTCCACCACTGCTTCTGTGCCAGATACACACCAAGATTTCCTTTTATGCAGACACATCCTCGGTGCTCGCTGAGCTTGGTTCTTTTCTTGCAGATGTTTCATTACGCAAACGAGGTAACATCATCAGATGTGTTTTAGCTGAAATCCCGGTCCATTTGCGACAAAAAAATACACTAGATGCGGGTTGGTCTAGATGACTGCGAGGGTGCCCATTTTATTCAAACCACGAGTAAAACTCGCAATGCACTGACTTGCTTTCAATGCAGGCGGGCCCGCTGGTTTTATATCTTCCTGCAGCTCCGCCTGTCACTAACCTTATTGGCCAATCAGGACTCTCCGGGCCGCCAGCCAATCGGCTGACGGTTCGCAAAGCAGCGCGGGCGGACTAGAGGGAAGACTTCACCCGCGCATGCGCAAAACATAACAGATGGTCAGCATGAGCTCAAGATTCTTCTCTGGTTATCAAATCTGCCGTCACCTCTTCTCCTATAAAGGAGAATATTTGTAGCTCAGGGTTTAAAATGAGGAATCCTAGGTGCACTGATGTTGTTACCTAGTTCGGGTCATAAAACGTCTGCAAAAAAACAACCAAGCTCACAGAACACCCAGGACCCCCTCATTTGAACCCTGAGCTACAAATATTCTCCATTATTGGTACCTTTTCAGGGTTTCGGAGAGGGTGAGCATTAAAAACCCATCTATTCCAGCAAGCCGGTCTGGCCTAACACTTAACGGGGTTTAAAATTCGTTTGATTTTTAATTAAATTGTTTTAAAATTTTAACCTTTTTAATCTGGTTTTATGGGCCACTGATTTGATCTATTTTAATTGTATTTTTAATTTTTATGTGCCTCTTTTTAGATGGCTGTGCACTGCCCCGAAGTCCTTCGGGAGAGGGGCGGTATAGAAATCTTGTAAAATAAAATAAAATAAAATAAAATAAATCCCACTCTTTCAATCTCAAAATTGAACCCATCGCCCCTAAACAATGGTCACGTGGCTTATCGCTGGCTAAGGAAGTACAGCCAAGCCAATTCCGGAGCGTTGCCGGTGCTTTTTGCCTGTATAATTCTGCATCAAGGTTTTTTTTAATTTTTTGATATTTCTGCGAATATCCATCTGGTCTACAGAGGTGGCTTTGTCAATGTGCCTGGTGGCCAGTAGGTGGCGCTTGAATACCTTGATACTGTAATGAGACCAGCTCAAGGCAGAAAACCACTTTTTTGGGGCGTGGGAAGCAAAATTTTGGGTGCATAGTTCAGAAAGGGGGGTGGGAGGAAATCCCAAGTTTTCTGACTCATTCAGATGTCCTGAGGTATCCCCAGAAACAGGTAGTGTCGAGCTAAGCTCCCTTTCCTATGACCCTGTAGTCCCTATTCAGGGGCTATCAATGTAAAACGTTAGAATATATGAAATATTAATATGATACAGCTTTCGGTTTCAAATTCGAGCCGTCTAAAATGACATGGGATCCGCTTCTCTTCCACCTTTCCTTTGTTTGAATCGTCATGAGGATTTTGGACGAAATGTCGGTCCCTTGGCCAATTGGATGGGTACGGGTGTTCCTTGGGGCCCCCCCGCCCTACCTTGTCATGGATATTGGGGTCTCCTCCATCTGCCAGATATTTATCGATAACAGGAATCCGGTTGTCCAGCGCAGCATCAAGAAACTGCCCCGCTTCCACCGATTCTATCTAAGAAAAGAAAAGACAGATTGCCCAGACTTTGTTTACTGGGGTGCTCAAAAATAGCAATAGCTTTTAGACTTATATACCACTTTATAGTGCTTTCTTTTTTTTATATAGAAGCATTTTTTATTTTTCCAATATAACTTGCACAAAGGATACAATAAAACCGGTATAACATTTCATTTCCAT
>JAEANM010027492.1:0-10533 GCA_017656035.1 Myanophis thanlyinensis | reverse complement strand
CAGAATTCCTGAGCCAGCATGGAATTCTGGGAGTTGAAGTCCACGAGTCATGAAGGAGCCATAATTGCCCACCCCTGAGTTAAGGGGACAAGACACACACACAGCTTAAAACTGTAGTTGAACTGTCTTCTGCATTGCCTTCCCCAGGGACACCAAAGAAAGAATGTCTGTTGAGCACTTTCTGAATGATATTGACAATGGTAAAATGCACAGGTTAATGATCGTGACATTGTCAGTGTCGTGACAAGGGCCGTATATTTTATACAGTGTGTCTGTGGCAGAGTGTGATGGAAGCTTGATGATTATTTGCTTTGATGTGTGTTCCACCTTCACCACTACCAATTTAGGGACAGTCCGACCTACATGTGCTATTTTGTGCCTTTGGCTGGCTGCTTGCAACTTGTTTCAGAACTTCTTAAGATTAAATACTTTCTAATCTTTCAGAGTCTGGTTGCAATGGGCTATCATAACTACCTTTCTGGAATTATTTTCCCTGAATACTAATTTTCATTTGATTCAGGGTATCTAGTCATAAAAAGCCAAGGTACACAAGAAAATTAATCTGATTCTGCTATGCAGAGAACCCTTTAATCTGAACTAGGTATTTTAGTTATCCTTTCTGTTACAGTAACCATAATACTATATTGTGGTTCTTACTTCTAAAGTAAAAATGTATGCATGTATGTATGTGTATGTAAAAATTGCCTAGTGAGTTAGTCCCTCTTTTATGTGTTTTACCTCCTGGGACTGTCTTTTATTACATCAATATATCTATGACAGAAGTTTTTTTTTTTTAATGTTCACAGTAGAGATTAAAAACACAGAGCCAACAAAATATATATAACTCACGCTGCTTTCTCCGTATCCCTTGTGCTGACCTCAGCATTTATATCTGCTGCAGAAGGAAATTCAGAGCTGCTGTTGGGGGAAAAGTCAACAGCCACCATCAGACTTCAAAGGTGTCCAAGAAACAATAAAATCTTGATTATGCACTGAAATGATCTTCTGGAAAAAGACCTTGATTTTAAAAAGCTATGAAACAAGGAAATAAAAACATTCATGCTTTGTTATTTTTTTTTTTGCTAAATGCCTAATCAGAGGAAGGCTTTGGTTTCTTGAAAGAGTCCCAAAGTCCTGGTTTATCTAATGTCCCTGATGTCTTTCCTCTCAGACCAGATCTGTTTATTGTTTAAGTGGGGAGGGGCTGTAAAAACGACACAATTAGATTGTGTCATCATCCTTCCAACAAACCACTTCTCACTTGTGAGTCACTTGGAAGACAATTCTTCTGCGTAGTCTCAGGGTATGCATGATTTTTCTTCTGAAAGAAAACAAAAGCCAAAAGTTGGAAACCAATCCTTCACCACTGTTTAGAGATGCAAATGCAAAGAGAGGTATATTACATGTATTCCTCCCTATCCCAGCCTTTTTGGAGATAATAGAAGGCACAAAAATTATAATGGCATAAGGCTCTAAACCTTGTCTATGTGAATTCTTCAAAAGACCCAGAGAGATGCAATTTGGATCTCAAATCTGACCTTATTCTCTTCCCAATTCAAAAACTATATATTACTGTATATTGTTTTCATGTCCTTGGCTATAGTTTACAGTCTAATGGCTT
This sequence comes from Myanophis thanlyinensis, assembly GCA_017656035.1. Taxonomy (NCBI): domain Eukaryota; kingdom Metazoa; phylum Chordata; class Lepidosauria; order Squamata; family Homalopsidae; genus Myanophis; species Myanophis thanlyinensis. The sequence goes on along the minus strand of JAEANM010027492.1, from coordinate 8,912 downwards.
CTAAAAACAATATTTTTATTATTTATTTCTATACTTATTTTTTTTAAAACATAAAGGTTTCTCCTGTCTAGCTGTGTCCGACTCTAGGGGGAGTGATTATCTCTGTTTCCTAGCTGAGGGTGCCAGCATTATCCAAAATCACTTCCGGGGGTTATGTGGCCAATATGACTAAACACTGAGGCCAGTGGTGAAATTCAATTTTTTTTACTACCACTTCTGTGGAAGTAGCCACAGGAGTAAACATCACCAAGGACAAAGTTACAATGTAATAAGGGGAGAGGCAGTTTCTATGAGAAAGGCAATAAAGATTAGGCTAGAAACAATTGCTTTATTTACAGGATTAACCCTGTAAAGTGGGAAAAACAAACAAAAGGAGATTTCTTCTAATAACCAGTTCTATAGAACCGGTTTGAACAGGCTGAATTTCACCTCTGACCGAAGCTCACAGAATGCTGTTACCTTCTCACCAAAGTGGTATTTATTTATCTACTTACATTTGCATGCGTTCAAACTCTACGGTTGGCAGGAATTTGGACAAGAACAGGAACTCCCTTTGTCATGCAGTATTTGGGTCTCAAACTGCCAACTTTCTGGCTGACAGCCCAGAATCTTGTATAAATAATTTGAAAGTAGAGGAGGGATAGGAAGAATAAAGTCATTCAGGAATAAGTCTAGTTAAGAATATGGCAGTGACAATAAGCAAAATGAGGTAGTTCCTTTATAATGAAAATAAGATATAGCTAACATGACTTATCTACCATAAGCGTATCCAGTTGCCCTTTAAATTAATTTTGGTCAGTGTCTTATCATCTCATCTTATAGATAGTGATTTTCATAGTTTAATTATGTGCCAGGAGAAAATTTATTCTATTTATCTTTCTTGAATTCCTTAATCTATTTTCTTTGTATGATGTGGATGAGGTAGCTAAAAGGGTGTGGACTCCTTTTTACTTCCTCTCTATATCATGCATAATTAATGGTGTCTCTATCATGATTTTTTTAGTTGTAAAGAAACAGCTGTCACAAAATACACATGACAGAACAGCCATGGAGGCCTTGTAAAAGATATTCAGATGCCAGGATGTGCCTAAACCTACAACGGTCATAATTCTGCAAGCAATGTTTTTTCTTGGGACACTCTATGGAAACAAAACTTGGACTTTAAAAAGCAGGGCAAAAACAGTACTGTCATTTGAACTTTGGTGTCCAAGATTCCTGAGAATACAAACAAGTGAATCATTGAACAAATTAACACAAAAGTTCTCACTTGAGGCACAAATGTCTGAATTGAAATCTTTGTACTTTGAATGCATTATATGATGATCTAGCTCCTCTCATGATGAAGAAATCCATAATGTTAGAAAAGATAGAAGGGAAGAGAAGACAAGGATAATCAGCAGCAAGGTGGATGGATTTATTTACAGGTAGTCCTCAACCCAACCCATGACCACAACTGAGCCCAAAATGTCCATTGCTAAGCATTGAGTGAATTTGGCCCCATTTTATGTCCTTTGTTCCCACAGTTGTCAATTGAATCACTGCAGTTGTTAAGTTAGTGACACAGTTGTTAAGTGAATCAAGCTTCTCCATTGACTATGCTTGTCAGAAGATTACAAAAGGTAACCACATGACCCCCGGGACCATCATAAATACATGCCAGTTGCCAAACATCTGAATTTTGATTATGTGACCATGGGGATGCTGCAGGGGTTGTAAGCGTGAAAAACAGTCATAAGGCACTTTTTTCAGTGCCATTGTAACTTCAAACAATGAATGGTTGTAAGTCAAGGACTACCAGGCAATAGGTACATCATTGGAAAACCTGGAAGATAAGATTAGTGATTCTTCTGGAGGAAATGTATCTATATAGTCACTAAAAATCAATAGTAATTTAATGGAACATAATATCTATCTCCCTCTCTTTCTCTTTCTCTTGCTCTTTCTCTTTCTCTTGCTCTTGCTCTTGCTCTCCCTCCCTCCTCCCCTTGCAATTAGGTATAGAGAAATGGTTAAAGCTTTTCCACTGTGTAACCAAACAGTTCTATGCTTTCTGCACAATTACTGACACCCTGCAGGGAATTTTATAGATGCTCTGTGGCAGCTGTTGTGTACACAACCCATTTTCCTAGAGGGAAAAAATTCAGGGAGACAAAATAGGAAATCCAAGGCATTAACAGAGTCTATATCAATTCCATGGGGAAAGGTAAGTACTGTTATTCGTGTGTACATTTGGGGAACTTCTGACTGGATCAAGCTAACAAATGCAAGCCAGAATATTTATTTGAGTCCCTGCCTCCTTCTTGAGGCATCGTATTTCAATCTGCTTTTCCTGCAGTTATTTTTTCAGTCTAAGGAGATATCCACAGTGCCACATTGCTCTGTGGCTGCAGGCCACCAACCATTCCTAGTTCAGGTCTAGCCCACCACGAATACAACTTCTGCCCATGTAGTTTTGGTCTATGTTTAAGGTATTATGTTTTCCATCTTCTAGCAGCTCAAACATTGCTTGGAGCACTTAATTTTCTTCTAGGTATATGACTGGGAAAGAGGGACAAATTTTTCATAAATGCTGGAGATGGTCTAAAATAAATCTAAAGCACTATTGTTGATCTGTGTAAAATATTTATCTTAAATCCATTGGGTCTTTGTTTTTATCTCTGTGGTTTCTCTTTCATAGTTTAGTCTGTGGCCCTTTGTCTTTATTAGAAATGTCCCTTGAGATCAGGGTGAATTGGCTGATTATTGGTTGGTTCCTCAGTAACTCCAAAAACAATCAATGAAGAGTAAAAGCAGAACCCTCTTCTTCCAAAGAATGCTTTTTATTGGCCACACCAGGCTCTCCTGCTTTACCATCTGTGATTTCTAGGAAACAAAAGGAAGCGGGAAAGGAAGACACTCAGTTGCAACATATTTGCTCCTAATGAGGTATTCAGGACAAAAAAGCAAGCAGGAATTACTCATTTTGACTGTGTCATTCTAGATTAATGGCCTCTGCATTTCTCCTCTGCAGAGCTGTGGTGGTGAACGTGGTAACTGTCCCAAACTTTTCATTAAATGATGAATTAACACAGGGCTCTAACTGCAACAACTTTCATCCTGTTCAGTTGCCAGGTGGCTTTTTGCGGAACAAGTCCCAGAGCCAATAAAACAAATCCCCCCTGTATTTTGCATATCCAGGCACACCATAATGTTAATGGGCAGGGTCCAACCAAAATATTCCTAAGGCATGGTATTAAATTGATATTTACTGACAAATAAACTTGCAAATATATATAAATTTTACATAAGAATAGTTTGTCGCGAAAGCGACTGCCTGCAAAGGCTCCTGGATTGGGTCTGAAAGGTGAAAGTGGATGCAGTATGCTCCATCCCATATTGGGGTAGACCAGATTGCCCTGATAAAAAGCACCTAAGCCACAGTGATTTCAGTGAGATGAAAGAGAAATTAAGTTTCCTTCACAGTCAAAGAGAGAGAGAGAGAGAGAGAGAGAGAGAGAATTAAACTACAGTAACAGCTGAACAGTTCATGCATATAACGGGATACTGATGCACACTCATCATGCATTGTGAAAAATGTGCACACTGACTCTGATCCTAAAGATGGAAAATGACTAAGTAATGGTCACCAGCTCCAACCAGCTTTGGGGAATGTGTAAAATGCACCAGAATCCTGTACTTCAGGTATTATCTCTAATCTCCAACAGGCCTTGGGTAATGTGCATACCTGGGCAACAGGCATTTTGCACATTCCCTGGACTGTATGCTTATTCTTTCCTTTATCTCCAGTTCAGAGGGGCAAGCTGCTATCTAATTTTTCTGTGAATTACAGCATTCTCCCTTCCACTCAGCAGAAGGGAAAAGAGGTGTATTAGTGCAGTTATTCAGCTGTTTTCTGACTATCCGCTTTTTAATGGGAGGAGGAGAGAGATAAACATTCAGTCTCTCCTACACTCCTCATTAAACTGTCCCTACATTCCTCCATTGCTATTAAGCTTCTTTTAAAAAGCCGCCAATTTGGGTTTCAGGCCAGAAGAAGTGCAGAACTGCTAAGAAGTGTGGAGAACAAAGATGATAAAAGCAATGGGCAGTGTCTGCCAAGGCTGAACCAAAAATAAAATGGAGAGTATTTCTCAGAACATATATATTGGTGCCTAGCTGAGTATTTAAGAGCCGTGGTGGCACCGTGGTTGGAATGCATTACTCCCCCCTGAGATTCAGACCATTACTGACCTCCGAGCTTTCCAACGTGCGTTGAAAACCCATCTCTTCCAGCTAGCCGGCCTGGCCTGACACCTCTTAGGGTTAAATTTTAAATTTGGGATTTTATATTTTAAATTTAATGTATTTAATTGTGGGTTTTTAAATTTTAAATTAATTTTAATTGTCAGCTTATATAATTATTTTAATTGGTTTTTAACTTGTTATTTTTGTATGTTTTTTAATTGCTGTGAACCGCCCTGAGGGTCTTGGGAGAGAGGGCGGTATATAAATTTAATAAAAGTCAAAAGTCAAAGTCAAAAACTTATAAGAAAATGTACAGTTATTTATTAAGTATTAAAGTAAGTATTAAACTGGAAGATGAATAGGTAAAGGAGACAAAGTTAGTATGGATGAAAAATTTTAGATATACAATAGAGGTAGATAAATGGCAGAAACTATGGGATAGGAATTATAAATTGACAATGTCAAACTGCTTATAAAGAGAATTTACATAAAATGTTTTATAAATGGCATTTTGCACCATCAAGATTGGCAAAAATGTTTAAGGATCAATCAGCTAAATGTTGGAAAGGTTATCAGACACCTGGATCATGTTATCATATGTGGTGGACATGCCCAAAAGCAAGAAAATATTGGACAAAGATACATACATGGAAAAAATGATAAAACAACATATTGATTTAAAGGCTGAAATATTGTTGTTGGGCATTCTGCCAGAAAAATACAGTAAGGAGAATATATATTTAATTTTACATATATTAACTGCAGGTAGAATTGTATTTGCACAATTTTGGAAAAGTGAAGAGATTCCTACAGAGGAGAAAGTGATTAAGTGCTTTGAGAAACTGGTTCTCCAGCACCTTAGGTCATGCCACCATCAAATTTTGACCAACACTAATTTGCCTACAGAGAAAACAGGTTGACAGGTGATGCCATAGCCACAGCCCTACACACTGCATTGAGACACCTGGAAACACCTGGGAACTACGTCAGGATGCTTTTCATAGACTATAGCTCAGCCTTTAACACCATCCTGCCAAGCATCCTCATCGAAAAGCTGACTGACTTAAATTCCCCCCCACCTGTGACTGGATCAGAGACTTTCCTGACAGACCGCCCCCAAAACAGTAAGGGCCAGGTCCTTTATATCCTCTACCCTGAAGCTCAGCACAGGCTCCCCTCAGAGCTGTGTTCTTAGCCCCTACCTGCACTCACTGTACACACACAACTGCATACCTTCAGAACCATCTAACATGGTAATAAAGTTTACAGGTGATACCACTGTGCTGGGCCTTATTGCAGGACGAGATGAAATAGCATATCTTGTATTCCCTCTCTCCAGCCCCCAGAAGCATTTTTCAGGGCTCCAGAACCCACCACATGGCCCATTTTTGCCCAAAATCAGGCTACGCGGAGGGTTCTGGAGGCCTGCAAAATACTTCTGGGGGTTGGGGAGAGGAAATACAAGACCCATGGGGGATTGGGAGACCAAAAACATGCCATTTTTGGCAAAAACAGGCTGTGTGGAAGTTCTGGACACCTGCAAAGTATTTCTGGCGGCCGGGGAGGGAAAAAACAAGATGCAGGGTGGCCAAAAACTTTTTTTCTTGTTTTCCTCTTCTAAATCTAGGTGCGCGTTATATTCCTGTGAGTCTTATACGCCCAAAAATATGGTACATTGTAACCTAAATAACAATGAGGATTTTGGTTGATTAATGGAAAGTACTAGTCAATTAATCAATTGAATTAATCTTCATAAATTTAACATAATTTTGTAAAGCAATACTAGAGCTAAGATTTTCACACAATTTTTATGTAGTTGAACTATTTTCCTAAAACATGGAATTTCTTGCACAGCTTTGGGTATATTGAATCTGGGACAAAACTAAGAAGATTATTTTATATAATTGGGAAAAAACTTACTCTCTTGAATTTTAAAAAATGTATCCAAAATATGAATTTGTTATCTATTTTGGAAAAGCTATGTTATAAAAATACTAAGATGATACAATGTTGTTATGTGGTCTAGATTTAATGATATGCTTAAAATGAATTAACTTTAAATAGTTAATTAGAGCTATGATATGGATTCATTTTGTTAATTGCAGTTTTTATCACATTTATTTTAATCACTAATCATTGCTTGCATTAAAAACAATTGAAATGTTTAGAAATCATATAACCCAATTCATCAAAAGCCAATTTTCATGAGACCTGAATGCCTTTAACCAATTAGTGCATCAACTTAATTGGCTGAATCAACTGTTCTCAATGATACCCTATCAACAGAGGTGGGATTTAACCAGTTCGCACCTATTCGCTAGAACCGGTTGTTAACTTTCTAAGCAATTCAGAGAACTGCTGGTTCAGCTGGTCATTAGGGCAGAGAGCTGGTTGTTAAATTATTCAAATCCCACCACTGCCTATCACTTATCACAATTCCTATCATCATCACATCACCACCTCAAAAACTGGAACATACTGGAAAACTTCATGCTGGGCAAGGTTAAATGGTGTGGCTTTACTTAGAAATAGTGACATGACTTTTATTTCTTCTTTCTGGGATTCCCTACTATTTGGGTCTCCTCACATTGGCCAAAGGGCTATGTCTTCAGGAAAGCAGTTCCTTCTAAAAAGTAACGGTGTGCAGTTCTACCCATACATCCTCAAAAGAACTTCCCATTGTATTTTTGAGTATAGAGTTGCTCTGAAAGAGAACAAGAGCACCACTTTTGTGTCATTCTAACATCATTGCCCTTCTCAGAAGCCCATGAGATGCTGCCTCAGCTAAGTGGCAGGTAGGAGCAAGCCATAAAAGCTGAAATTTTACTAGTAGATTACCCCCTTGCATTTCCATCACTTGTGCTTTTGTCTTTTTGCTCTGCCTTCATTGGCCGTTGTTAAATGATTGATAAAAATTGTTAAATAGTGCAAACTCTCTATATGCCTTGGTGTAATGAGGCCTGTCAAACATGAGACACAGTTCTCATCATGATATTAAAATTAAATGCAGCATTTAAAAATTTTCTGACATAAATAAAGAAGTTATTTATCTGGACCAATGCCTTTTCTATAAGCTCAGTGTTCTGTGTAAGTCACTGTCATTGTGCATATTTTATTTTGTGACACTGTGGTAATTTTTCTTCTTTTTGTATGCCAAACTTGCTGCCATTAATCCAAACACTGTCAATAAAGTTTAAGATGGTTTTGTCTTTCTTCTGCACATTCCCGTTTTCTTTCCTTTTTCTGATCAAGGTTATTTCAGCTTCTTTGAGTGTAACTGTAACTATAAAGACAGATTCCTATAGGCTTCTTTATTCATCTTTGATACCTATTTGGATTTGGAGATAACACCTGCAAATGTTCTAAGCAGCTAGCTGCTATGACTAGGGTAGTTTCACACAGCATACTAAAATTAAACTAAAATGGGATTGGATAATTTTATAGTACTTCAATGTGTTGTACAAACCCCAACTTTTGTCTAAGCATGTTATGTGAATTCAGCCTTTCTGTTGTTAAAACTAGATGTAACTTCCTCTGATTTAGATACTTTGACCTACAAGAGAGTTGTTTTTGTTGAGCAGGTGGCCTCCTCTAATTTTCAGTAAGTCAATTGCAGAACAGGAGATGGGAGTAACCACAAGCAATCTACCTCCTCCAAACTTGTCCCTGGAGTATTAGTACTTACATTGTTTACAGTGATATATTAAGGACCAGCAAAACATAGTAGAGTGGACTATTATCACTTTTAATTATAAAGTGACAGCCTAAAGCAGGACTAGAACTCATGGTCTCCCACTTTCTAGCCTGGTACCCTAAATATCGCATCAAAGTGCTTCTCTTGCAGCAGGTAATCTGCATTTTAGTTTTGATTGTGACTTCAACCATAAAAATAATTTACATTTCATTTTGTAAAAATGTTTATTTGAACTAGCCATTTTTTGTCTACATCTTAGAAAGAAAAGCATCATTTTATCTTTAGAACTTTACACTTTTTATCACTGATATTTCTTCTTTTAGGGCTTTTAAATAAAAAAAATAGAATGAAAATATTTAAGTGGATACATTCAGTCTTCTTCTTTCGGCTGTTCCTATTAGGGGTAACCACAGCAAATCATCTGTTTCCTTGGCACTCTTTACTCTCGTCCCAATTAACTTCATGTCCTCTTTTAACATATCCATATATCTCCTCTTTGGCCTTCCTCTTGACCTCTTGCCTGGCAGTTCCATCTCCAACATCCTTCTACCAATATAACCACTCTCCCTCCTCTGCACATGTCCAAACCACCTCAATCTGGCCTCTCTGACCTTGTCCCCAAAACAGCCGACCTGAACCGTCCCTCGGATGGGCTCATTCCTCATCCTGTCCATCCTAGACAATTATCACTGGTGTCTCCTTGATTCCAGGTTGCTTCTCTCCTTGGTTAGTTTCCATCCATTATTTCTTGTTCTGCCTTCACGTGCTTTGGAGAATGGCTCTTCTTTGTGGCAGCCCCCCAAATATTGGAATTACTGCTATCATGTCCCCCCTAGTCCTTCTTTTCTCTAAACTGGCCAAACCCAAATCCTGCAACCGTTCTACATAGGTTTTAGTCTGCAGGACTTTATTCATCTTAGTTACTCTTCTCTTCCAGCTGTTTGTAGCCTTTTGCTTGAATATGGAGCAAGTCCTTCCTTCCTTCCTTCCTTCC
>JAEANM010027491.1:0-10534 GCA_017656035.1 Myanophis thanlyinensis | reverse complement strand
TATATAAACTGAGAGGCAATGCAGCTTATACAGCAGAGTTGTAATGTCACATTTCTGAATTCATGAACACATTTCACAAGTTTGAATTCACATACTTTGGATATGTGATACAAGTTGTGATAGAGTATACTTTTCCTTGGTAGTAGAAAAAGAAATAGAGAGAGAAAGTAAGTTAATAGATAAAGTGGATGGGTGAGATTAATGAAATTGATGGAATTGTCTTTGAAAAATTAGTTGTTACCAGAGACAGATCAAGCTTATGAGCATTTACCTCTGAATTCAACATGATAGAACCTAAATTACTAAATTTGAAACTTAATTGTTTATGTTCTGTAATAATGTTATTACTGTGGAACCTCTGGTCATGAACGCCTTTCTCCACGACCAAATTGGGTGCCGAACAAAAACAAAAATTCAGGTGGCGATCAAACATGGCATGGCTAATTTCCCCCTTAGTGACGATTTTGCCTTCTGCACTGATTTTTGTGTGTGTGTGTGCATGTGCAGTCAGTCTCGCTTCCAGTCACAACCACATCGGGTGCTGACTGAAGTTCTGAAATGAACTATGGTCATAACTGGAGGTTCCACTGTACATTGCTAGTGGACTGTACTTGCTTATACCTTATTTTTCATCTTCTTCCAATGAGCATTTCTTTTGGGGGTCATTCTTTTTGAGATGTTCAAAACCGACAAGAGGCTTCTTCAAAATTGCTGCAATCAATTTCGATCCCATTTGTGTGAATAACTAGTTCAAAAGATTGCACTATCTTCAGATTTTTCACAATCTTATCAAATAAGGCCCCATCCATAGTCACTTCATTAGCCTCAGCAGTTATATGCTGAACCAAGTTGTGATCCAGTTCTTTCCCAAGCTTTTAATGGAATACACTTGAAATATTCAGTAGTTCATAGCTAGCAGTTATTTCAACCATTTTGTTTTTCTGTTTTCTCTTCCTCAAATAGCTCTTGATCCATGGCTTTTCATCTTGACCCTTGTTTGCTTCTCATGATTAATTACTGTTTTTAAGGAACTGGGACTTTTCATAATCATATAAATTGGTATTTGTGAAATGCTTTTTAAATTATTATTAATGCTTCTAGCTGATTTTTAAAGCTAGTAGCAAGACAAAGCAGAAAAGAAAAATGAATACACTAGGCAGAAATCACAATACTGTATCTTAATGTGGTGCAGTATCCTAAAGGAATTGTTTCTTTTCATATTGGATATTCTTAACTGAAATTTTGGCAACATTTAGGTTGGATGACACAATTTATTTTAATCTGAACCACCTCTGAAAATTGCTTCCAAACAGTGACAGGGATAAAATGTAGCAACAATACTGCCAGTTAACTTTAATTATTTTCAATTGAAACTGCAGTTTGATGGTTCTGAATAAACCATATTAGCTGCAATTATATTCAGACTCAGCTAAAGATATGAGCCTTCCTTTGATGCCAACAATGGCTAAATGCACGTACCATATCCATTGTTAATTTCCTCAATTAGTGCAATTTTCTGGACTCTCATGACACAATGAACAATAAATTAACCACCCAGGTTGATTTTCCATAACAGGTTAAGTTAAAATGTGGTTGGATAATTTGTGGTTCTGTATATCATGCAAACACAGATGTTTAAGGATTTAAAGTTTATTTGAATAACTGACTGTTTATATATAAATCCTTCAAACTAAATGGACCTCTTGAAATAAAGTAGGTAACAACAACAGCAAGATATTTTCTCCTAGTACAGCTAGGTGTCCAAGGACAGCTCTTTCCTATAAGATAGCAGCTGCTTAGTATGGTTACCTGGGCCAATATTTCTCATTTTACTGAGATGAATTATATTCCTTGTTAAAGTATAGGGATTTAAATCTGCACTTAAAGCATTGGTTACTTTTTGTTGTTGCAAAATTGTGCATCAGGCATTCTTGGTGGTTTGTAGAAGCATGGAGAAAATGTTGTTCTTCTCAACTTTTCATGTAATGGTAAGGTTTTTTGCTCTGATTTCATTTCTATTTTTGATAATCAATGTTGGTTGCTTCGGTTGTTTTAGTATCTCTCACTTTAATGGAATTTTATACAATTAGATCTCCTATAAATCAATTTAATTGTGGCTAGAGTTCTATATATCAGAAATTGAAAAGCTCCACTTAGAACAGTATTTCTCAACCTTGGCGACTTTAAGATGTTTGGACTTCAACTCCCAGAATTGAAGTCTGGGAGTTGAAGTCCAAACATCTTAAAGTCGCCAAGGTTGAGAAACACTGACTTAGAACATAGAACAGGGGTTGGCAATTATGGCTCCTTCATGACTTGTGGACTACAACTCCCAGAATTCCTGAGCCAGCATAATAGAGTTGGAAGGTGACTAGGAAGTTGTCCTTCCCCCTGCTCAAATAGGAGATCCTATATCATTCCAGACAAATGGCTGTTCAATCTCCTCTTGAAAACCTCCAGTTGTGGAGCATCCACAACTTCCAGAGACAAGCTGTTCCATTAGTTTAATTGTTCCTGCTTTCAGGAAATTTCTCCTTAATTCTAGGTTGGTTTTCTTGATAATGACTTAAATTGGCTTAAACTTTCAGGAAATTGTGACACCTGACCATGAGTGGCAAATAAAATAGACAGACAAATCCTTTTTTTTTCTGGTGTAGTGCTATAACTCATAGCATCTGCTTCTATGTTGCTGGGCTTTAGAAATCTCTATTAAAATAGAACTGTTTCAGAAGGCCTTGGATTTATAGATGTCACCATTTATCTTTATTGGTTTTTTTGATTGGTTACATGTAATTCTTTTCTATGGTCTAATTATTTTGGAGGGCAGCTTATTGTTTATTATTAAGCAATTGTAATTGTGCCATGTGTGCTTATTGTTTGATTGTACTGCAACCCACTGAGAATCTCCCAATTGCAGTGAGCAATAATAATAATTAATTAACCATTATGTATTATGTAGTAGCCACATAATAATCTTTTGGACAGCTTAAACTGGGCAAATAGAAAACTGAAGAAAAATGAAATGTTAATAGATCAATTGAAGGGGGAAAAAAGAAAAGAGGGAAAAAAGAAATGGTCATAAATATATCTTATTGCCAAGACAGGAATTGTATTACACAATTAAAAACATTATAAAATAAAAATTGCATTACACAATTAAAAATATTGTATTACACAGGAAAGCAAGCCACTAGAAGTCACCGTGTGTGAGTTGTACAGCCATATAAATTTGTTTCGTAAATAGTAAATAGAAGCACAATATTAAGGACACTTTGCTGAAGGACTCACTTTAAACTGCTGAAGTTTAATTTCTTCCTCTTTCCCAGCTCTGTCCACAATCTTGATATAATTGTATTTCACTGAAAATGTGTAATGGGAGAGCCAATATGGCACACATTAAAGAATTGAATTATGATAGAAATATAATTCAGATCCTTAGCCATGATAATGCACTCAGTGAATTTGGGTTACTTTCTCTAGATCACAGGTGTCAAACTCACCATGTCATGTTGACATCACATGATGTTTCACAGTATTTTTTCCCTTCGTGAAGCTGGGGTGGGCTTGGCCTATGGCATGACATGTGCCACATCCACCCACAGGCCACCAGTTTGACACCCCTGCTCAGGAGTGGAATCCAACCGGTTTTGCTACTGGTTCGGTACACGCACATGCACACCGACCATGCTGCTGTGCAGCTCTTAAAACCTAATTTAAACTCACCAAAGGCAGTCGAGATGACTAAGCTGATTAAGGTAAGAAAAAAAAAAACCAAGCTGCAATAGGGAAAGCAAAGGATAGGGGCAGAGGGGTGCCAAATTCAAATTGCCACTACTGGATCAGGTGATCTGGTGCAACCAGGCTGCCCCCGCTCTAGATTAACATAATCAACAGAGTTATGGCAAAAAATGGAGGAGATAATGCTATGTACAAAGCCTTGGGTTCTTGGAGAAATAACAATCTTGACAGGCAAAAGCCAATCAAGTTTTTGAATCTGATCAATCTCCCACAATTTGATATCTTTTAGATTTGTTGCAATCAACTCTTAGTAGGCAGACTGGGAAAATTTCTGGGATATCCAGTCCCCATTCATCTGAAGGATAGTAACTTGGAAAGGTTGTTGAAACTGATCAGCAAGTTGCTTTCTTGCCCCACTGTTTTAGTTTCTTGTCTGACATATTTGACAATCCCCAAAAGATAAGTATTGAAAGGTTTTAATAGTAGTTCATCAAAATGACATATCTTCTCGATATGAATCCTAGAAAACTTTGAACAATAGAGGCAGCTTTTTTCATAAGTCAAAGTCAGAACTGTAAAGGACAAAACTCTTGGTTTTCATTAAAAAAAAGATATTAGAAGCTTGTGGTTTTTAATTTTAAAAGGAGAATTTATCAAAGGCAAAAGAGAGAGAGGATGAAAATTTGATTATCTGGAGTCAGAATTTATATATTTGGGCTGCATGTCTAACTTCAGAGCTTCATATAAAAATGACTAGTAAACAGCATTGAGGATTTGGACTGCTGAATGTGTAACTTATTCTCAGTGTCTTTTATAATAGCAACATGCCACACAAACATTAACAGATGATGCTGTTTCTGGCATGGGATTAGTTTTTGCATGTCAGAATTTGTTTTTTGCTGTTAAAAACATAGTAGCAAGTGCAGTTAAAAAAAAATCACCCAAAGAAATAACCAGCTAGCAATTTTTACAACAGCTTCGAGTAATTAGATACTTCAATAAAATAAAGGTTCTGTGAGAGGTTTATGAGTCTCTCTTTGGCAGTGTAATGACAAACTTTCAGAAAATATTATTAATACCAGATTGTGAGAAAAGGAAACTGCTCTTTCAATTGAAACATAATCCACATTTTGTTCTTGAGCTCCTAATAATATAATTCTAGATCTGTTTGCTTAAGAGCTGTCACTTTAAACATTTCAGTTTTAATCTCATTTCATACAAATGCACTCTAAAAATGGCATGATTTTCAGCTGATGCTAGTGTAGTGATTTTAAGAAAAATTGGAACAAATCCAAGAGACAAACAATTTCAGATTTATTTTTATAGACTCTGGACATGATTTAATTTAGCCATAAGAGGCATCCTAAGACATATTTCAATGTAATGCAAGAAATGATCAAATATGTTCTAAAGAGGAGAAGCCTATTGTAAATTAGTGGGTTTTTGTAGGATCACCACCTCACCAAACTATTCCAGCTCTCCTATTTTCCATTGATATAGCTTGTTAATAAATTAGTATATGTCTCATATTTGAAGAAAATTTAGTTAATTCACAGCTGAAATGCTGCTAATGCATTTGAACTTCATTTAGTCTGTAGATCTACTGCCGGATCAGCTGAATATTCTTTTAAGTATTCTTATGTTTTAAGAAACAGAAAACTAAGGTAGTTCTCGACTTACAACAGTTCATTTAGTGATAGTTCAAAGTTACATCACTGAAATTCTGGGCACAATTATGGTCATAAGTTGAGGATTACCAGTATTGCATTGCAGTCTACTCTCTTAATAATACAACTAATTCAGTTGCTACTCTGAACAACTATATACAGGAAATTATTGCAGTATATGTGCCAAAGGGCAGGGGAGTAACATTGTGTACATGCATATATGTTCAGGGTGGCAGTATGATGCCAAAATTGTTACAGGTAGTCCTTGAATGTGACATTCAACCATAATGTGTTAAATGTGACATTCATCAGGCAAAATATTTCACATCATGCCAACAAAGTAATTTCCTAGTGAGGAGTGATCAAACTAAAGCTTTGAGTTAGCTAATCACTGATACTTGACTTTGTTATTGAGTTCGGATTAATTGGCTGCTTAAGTGTGGTCTCACTTATTTTTAACAGTTTTATATATGCATGGCCTTTAATGAACTTAAAAGAAAGGCTAAACAAAATGAATTTTGGAATGAGAGATATTGGATCAGCCTTTTAGCAATACTTCTTATATAGGACTTGGGATAGACATGTTCTCCTACAACCAGTGCGGAGTTGCCTATACAACATTGTAGTTCTCTTCATGTACATAGTTGGAAAGTTTAACTTCCAAACACAATTATTCAATGTGAGAGAGTCTGCTAGAAATGGACATTACTACTCAAGAGTAACAAGGAATGGGCAGGAGGGAGGGAGAGGTATCAAATGACAAAATGATATGTAGTGTGAGGTAGTGTATGCTGTAAACTCCATCCTTTTGTAAACAAATCTTAATTTTGTATGCATGTATGAAAGGGACAGTGTTCGCTTTGTGTTGGTGGCACACCTGTCAGGTTGTTGTGATGAAGAAAAATGGAAGCCCACATATATTTCTGCCAGTCATAAACATTTGGTTCTTACTTAATCTCATTTAAAGAAAATGTAAGAAGCTTTTTCTGCCATGAAGAAAATATTTGAAAAGTCTAAAAAACTGTTTTAAAGTTCTGTAAAATTGTTCTTATAAAGCAGGCTTGTGCAATTTTGCCAACTTTAAAACTTATGGAGTTCAACTCCCAGAATTCCCTAGCCTCCTGTTCTAAATCCAACAATAATGTCAATTTTTGCAATGTGTTTTAAAATTTCAGATTTAGGCATTTCTTCCTAATGGTTGATTTCAAAAGTTGTTTACCAGAGCAGAACCAAGAAATCGAGCTGGTACAGATCAGAAGATGGACCTCAACTTGCTTTTTTCTGATTCTGAGTTTAAACAAAGTTCTGATCCCATTCTGTTTTTCCAAAGCTCTCACGTTCAAAAACTATTGTGAACACTTTCCCTTTAGTTTTTTGCTCAGCACATGCCTATACAGATCGGAGCAAGCTCATGCGCCACACATTTCAATCAGCAAAAACAGCTTGATGTTTGTTTATTGAACATCAGATAACATCCCAAACTATTAATTGATGAAAAGGAAACCAAAGAAAAAAGGTAGAAGGGTGGGGAGATAGAGAAGGAGGGAGAAGAGAGAGAGAGGTGCATCAGGCAAGAATGTGCAAACTTGGCCTTTCACGAGTTCCTAAAGACTTGATTCTGTGCTCAGGTCTGGGGTTCCAAGACTATGAAAAGATAAATCTTCTGATTACATTAGTATTGGTAATCATGATTTTTTTTTCCAGCAGGTATGTATTTAAATTTTTGTATTTATACTGTATTTTTTAATTTGCCACTTAGAATCACTTGTTGAGATGGGTGGCTACATAAATTGCTTAAATAGATAAATTAAAAAGGTACCCAACATTGCAAGATTAAGGTATTCATTGCAAATGGAAAATTTCACCGAATTTTTTTTTAAAAGCAGTAGTTTCCATGCTACAGTAAAACCATGTTTTATCATATAATGTTCCAGATCATTCAGTCAGATTTTACTTCTGCTAGAGTAATCTGAATCAAATTAACTTATTTCTGAAGGCTTAGATGCTTAAAGGGATATCTGAATCTTCCTAATCTGCAGTGATTTATGACAAGCAGACAGCAGGTAGAAACAGATCTGTTTATCAATTGCAGAATGATTTGTGGCAGATAGCAAGAGTTTCTAAATCCCAGTTGTTTAATAAAAGCACACACCCTGTCTGCACCACCACCACCCCAAATTAGATTGTTGGAATGAAGAAAGCTTGTGAAAAATCCCAAAGGTTTGTGTTTATGTGTGTAGAAGGATCATACTAGTTTTTGATGTAAAAACAAATGCATGGGTTCAAAGTCCTTAATCCTGAGTGCCCTCAGAAAGCACCCTTCCCCTACTAAGATGATGCATCTGTATCTGGCTCTGCTGGTAAATCTTGAGGTTTTAGCAAAAAGCAAACCAGCCTGTTAAGCCTAAACTCTCTCCAACCTTAATATGTGTGTTGGTTTATTAGTTCAGAGCTAACAGTATTGTATTTAAATACAGTATATGCACTTACCATACAACGTATGCTTTTAAATTTTGGTGTCTGCTTTTCTTCTAAAAACATCTAAAAATTTGCAACAAAACAAATAACTTTATTTATTGAGTAAACAGATCTTAAGATATGTTACACTTTAAAACAATGAAAGCAGCCTGAACATGCATAGTGACAATGTACACATTTTTTTCCACTCAAATATAATAAGTGGCTGAGACACAGTAGAGATCTTTTGTTTGGCTTAAACTTCCACTTCAAATGGCTGGCCAACTTCCTAATATGGAAACTATGACTGAAGACATACATACTAAAGCTCTCACATTTATTAAATTTTAAATTTATTAAATTTCCAGGGTCTGTTCTTTCAGGAACTACAAAATAAACACAATCTGTTTAATAGTGTTTTTTTTTAAAGAGAGATGTAATTAGCTAAAGCATCTCCTAACATTATTTGGTCCTAGGCATATTCAATTTCTACAAAACTAAAACTGATTGATGGCCTAAAGTTGCTTTCAAAAACTACAGCTCTGCCTATTGTCGCTTAATGGAAAGTATAATATGCTTGGCATAAAATGCAGAATTGGGATTGCCATCAAACCAAGCCAATAGAAAATAACCCTTCAACTCTATAGTGACTTCAGCATGTGATTTAAGACTCCAATTCAAGTTTAATTACTTTTGATGTAAGTGAAGATAGAAAATCTGTTGCTGTCTTCCCCCATTTGTGCTGGAATGCAAAGTGGTCCATCATTTCTGAAGAAAAGTCAGTTTATGTGAATTCTTGATGGTTCGATAATTAATCTTGATTTAAATAATATACCCACTGCATATTACACAGAATTTCTAGTAGTCTAATAGATGATCCTAAATGTTTGGAAAAGTCATGTTTTCCAGTTATGTTTTTCATATTTGAGACTTTTTTTTTCTTAGTATAGGATATTGGGCAGCAAGATTGCTCTTACAAAAGGAAACCCCCATTCCTTTTTAATTGTAATTCTCTGTGTGACTTGAATTTCTTTTTTTTTTTTTTTTGTAATTATCAATGTACTTTCATAATGTTTTGCATATTGGATAGACTGGAGGACATATTAGAGAGAAAAAAAGGAGTTTAGGCAAAGAGGAACCTCCATTTCTGCTGATTTGTCTGCAGTGTTCTTTAATAAGATAAATGAGGTTACATCCCAGATGTAACCACAAATCGCATTTCACACCTCAGAATTCTTTTAAAGATCCCCACGTTTCAAGGCAGGGACCGGAGGTTAGATAGAGATTATTATGGTTGCAGACCAAGGGACAGGGACCTTTTGTGTGTGAGCATTTTTGCATTTGTGTTACACAAGATGCCATCCATTAAAATAATGAAGTTGGAAGAAGGGACTTTAGAAGTACTTCAAAATAAATCAAAGTATGGCATGTTGCACGCACACATTCAAAATCCAAATTAATTCAATGTATTAGGGTTAACACAAAGTTTATAAAATATATTGTTAGTTTTTCACATATTTCAAGGATGTCTCAGAGATGACATCTCAGATGTTAAAGCAAGTTGTTAAGCAGCAGCAAATGAAGCAGCAGAAAAATTATGGAGAGGACACATAGTTGGAATTTCTTTAGATGAAAGTAGAAGGAGACTGAAACGTTCAAATTAGACTCCATCTGGTACTATAATGTTTCAGCTGCACTAAGGAGATCTGTCTGGGATGAAAAAAAAAATAAGCAAGCAATTATTGTTTCACAATTTTTAAAAAATATAATACCCAGCTGTGGCATATATACTACCGTATTAAAGCATTTTGATAGTAATAATGTGATCTAAACTAAACATAAAACAAAAAATGGGTTTTGTCCATCTGCTTAAATTCAGTCTGTAGATCATTAAGTAAACATTTCACATCATTTCTCCTCTCCTTAGTCTGTTTTATAATACACTGTTTCCTGTACACTTAAAAGAGCTGAAGGATGAAAATATTTCTGCAGGATCCCAAGAGAAAAAGACGACATTATCAGAACCACATAATTATTTATATGCTCAAGTTCAACATTACCCACAATAAGGGAATGGTTGGCGAAGATGATGGAGCTTGTTGAGCTGACTAAATTGACTTCCTTGATTAGAGAAAAAAAAATATCTACATTTATTACTGACTGGAAATGATACAGATTTTTTATTTGAATCAGAAAAAAATGTGCATGACTTGTAGTTTTGGTTATTGGGGAAAAATGAGATTTTTTTGGGTAATCATAGAGTTGGGAAATATTTGTAATAATATTTATTTTTGCTGAAATTGGAAGCTTTCTATCATTTCAATCAATCAGAATAGAGTTGGACGAGACCTCAGAGGTCTTCTAGTTCAACCCCTATCAAACAGAAGACCCTTATACCAATCCATTTCAGACAAGTGACTGTCCATTTTCTTCTTAAAAACCTCCAGTAAGGAAACACCCATAACTTTTGGCAGCAAGCTGTTCCACTGATTAATTATCCTCACTGTTAGGAAGTTTCACCTTAATTCCAGCTCATCTCCAGAGACTATCCAGGCAGAAATTTGTTTAGCGACAACTGTGTGTCGTATATATTTAAAAATACCAGCAGAAAAAAACAATTGAAATATATACGACACACAGTTGTCGCTAAACAAATTTCTGCCTGGATAGTC
>JAEANM010027490.1:0-10534 GCA_017656035.1 Myanophis thanlyinensis | reverse complement strand
AATAAATAAATAAATAAATGGTGATCACATGACCCCAGGACAATGCAACTGTTAGAAATACATGCCAGTTGCCAAGTGCCCAAATGTTTATCACGTGGCCAGGGGAATGTTTCAACAGTCTTAAGTGTGATAAGTCACTTTTTTCAGTGCTGTTGCAAATTTGAATGGTCATTAAAATAATAGTTGTAAGTCAAGGACAACCTGTACAGATGTAGGAGATGACCAGATATGAGGTAGGGGTCAAATGTGTCATCAGTCATGAGTCCCGGCACGCCCACAAGAGAACTAAGTCCAGCCCACCTTGAATGCCTCTCTTATCTCCCACTCATTCCCCTTAACAGCCAGTAGGTCAGATTCTTCTAGAGAGCTTAAGCTTGCAATAAATCTTTATACTCCTTTGGATGGCCTGAATCTCCTGATTTCCCCGGGGCTTGACAATATACTTCTGGAGATTTGAAATAACCCAAGTGCACCCCAAAATATCAGGAGGACGTAATGAGAACTGAAATCTCTGATCTGCAACGTAGTTCTATGCCAGTGGATGCCTTCATTTAGACAGTGTCCCCCGTTTTAATCTGAAACATGTTGGTTGGGGATGATATAAAATGGGTGTTATTGCCACAGCAACATGTTTAGCTTCGAAATTATACTCTCTGTCCTGTTGTACAAATGGCTTATTGCTGATAACTCACTTGGGAAGCTCCTGTAAAACAGCAGTGTGTTCCATTTCAGTGATTCCAGGAGAGAGAGAGAAAAGTGCCTGGCATTTTCATTCATGCCAATATGCTGCTTTGTGGCAGTCGGGCTGTTGATCGTTTGCATCCTCTTAACATTGGTTCACATTCTGCTATCATTTTCTTTTGCAAAACACACATTTTCAACCAATTCTCACCGCTCAGAGTTCACCTTCTTCTTTTTTTTTTTTTTTCCAAAAAGAGTTTAGATTTTCCATGTAGTTCTATATAACCTCTCATAGATCTGGGGGCAAAAAAAGCAGTTTGCAAAGAATTTTAATTCAAGACAATTTGGGTCCCTCAAAAATATGTTTGCTCAATAAATTATTTGCAGCAAATCCAGAGCAAGGAAATGGATTTTACTGCTGTTGGATTCATTAGTGGCAGACTGGCTGATAACCCAGATGCTTTCTCTCCTATTTTTATATATACTCTGAACATTTTAGATCAATATGTTGTGTTTTGAAAGGCTTCCCTGTTATTGCAGCACGGAATATCTTGCAACCTTCATAATCAGTTGAATTAGTTAAAATTAGTTCAGCAGGCTAGGATCTATCAGTCCTAGTCAACCTTTAATTAAGGTCTCGAGCAGAATGATACAGATGGTACATTATATCAGAGCCCCATGGAAGCGGGTTTTATATGACTTTCATGTTCCTGTTTTTATTGGGGGGGTGTTCACTTTCACAGACCAACATTATTAGTTTCATCCTCATTGGGAATTGTCAAATGTAGGTAGCCAAGTCTTATTCTATTTCCTTTATCTCAAAAGAAATTGATGGACCTTTGCTGGCGTTGCCCAGGTATTTATTTATCCCAATCCTGACAGGAAAAGGAATGAATTATATTTATAGTGTGAACCGCGAGCCGCCTTTCTTTCCTCCCGCTTCGCTGTCTTTTTAACCTCACACCCAATCTTCCGTAAGGGAAGGCAAGAGGCTCACTCACCCTCTCGTGAAAGATGGCCTCCAGGTTTATGTGTCTCCCACTGCCACCATCGGCTTCAACCCCACATGATCCAACCCAGGCAATCAAGCCATGTTCTTCTCCATGACCAGCTGCAGCCAATCACCGAGGCCATCTCTGGATGCCACCGAGCTCCCCTTGACCCGCCTTGATGAGCGGGAGCTCAGACAGACAGACAGACACATGCACACACACACACACACACACGGTGCTAGGACTGTCTTACCCCCACAGTATTTGTTTCCAGAGAATAAATCATCTGTGTACCAAGTTTGGTTGAAATTGGTCAAGGTGTTCCAGAGTTATGCTGGGACATACACACACATCCATTTATATATATATATGGATTCTTTTTCACAGTGCTCCTAGGCCAAAAGTGTTAAATTACCTTGAGCTAGTAGCATGCAATTTTGTGGCACCCTTCTGCGTTTTATTATGTCTCCCCAGGATGCCACAGCACCGTTTGTGAAACCTGGCCATTCCTTTGCTGTTTTGAAGATGGAGAAAAATTAAATAATTCCCTTTTTTCTTTCTGGTAATCTGTTAGTATTTTGCCATCTTTAACCAACCAGAAAAAATAAGGATTCTTTTTTTCTCTTAACATATCTTAGGATCCTTCACTTCACCAACTTCTGCTTATTCTATACATCAGCCTTTCTGACATTTACTCCACAAATCCAGGAATCTGTGCAATCTTCCTTAGAGAATATTCCACCTTCCAAGTTAATTCACTTGGGTTTATATTATATTAAAAACATAATTCAATTAACAGGTGTGGGTTGTTTTATTATCCATCCTCTTTTTCTATTGCTTCTGTTTCTTTTGAAAAAGTATTATTTTGACTGGTGCTCCAATTACAAGAATTACCAGGCCTCAGTTATAACTATTTCTTCATATTTCCTTTTTTGTTCTAAGAATAAGCTCATATTCTATATTTTTCATACACCTGGCTATGGTAACAGCTAAGGCCATGAAGTTTATAAACCAATAGTTAGTCTCTCTATGTGTGTTTTTCCTGAATGGTTTAACAGGCCATATCAAAGCTGGTCAGATTCTTCCTTCTATAGGACACCAGTTTTAAATATAATCTATACCTTTAGAATTTTGTTTTTAACCCCCCAAGGTTCTGTTTAAAGTCTTTCTGATCGTATTGCTATGCTTTAGCCAAACCATTTTTTTTACCAGACCTTAGGAATTGCAATTCATCTTTGTGCCAATATCACACCATTTTAATAACCTAGTGCAGATGCTAAATGTCTAGTTATCTCTCACCAACACCATTTCCCATGCCTACAGAATTATTTTCCTTTACTGTCTTTTTCTATTGCCTTGAAAGATGGTTCAACAGAAGCAGCCTATGCAGTAAATTAATCCAGGGAGGAGATTTTTAAGGCTCTTTCTATAATTTAGTTGGTGAAGAGGGAGCCAGAAAGTATGTTTCTTTAGTCCCATCACACTCTAATATATCTGCCTGTTGTCATTTATCCACATTGTATATGGGCAGGCTGTCAAAAAAGAACTATTTTACAGACCCGTAGATCTGTGCTGCTATTAATTATGGTTTCCAGATTGGTGATAGGTGGCTGTGCATTAATTCTATATCATTTTTGCAAACCATTGGGAAGTCCTTTGCTGCAGTATACAAAAGCCTGTTAATAAGTAACTAGTGAGAAAGATGGTTGGATCACACAGAATTTTAACTTCCTTCCTAGTTGTTCCTAGCTCCTCCTGATGTACTAGTACTTCACTCTAGGCAGTATTGGTTTCCATATGCATTAGCAAGAAAGGTAATTGTCTGCAAACTCAAAAATTCTTGCAAATTGCTCTGGCACACACCCTTATCTGTGGTCCTGGAAGCAGTTGGCTTCAAAAATAAATACCTCCAGCCATTTTTATTCCTGGTTGCAATAAATTGTCAACTATGGCTTTGTCTTCTGGTAAGGTGTAATTTCATCCCCACTGCTCTTGTCCTCTTACAATGTCGCTTTCAATTCTCCTAAATGTTCAGATTTTGTTTCTTCTGCAAGGATTGCCAAGCTGTTTTCCAGGTCCAGAGATATAGGAAATATTAAATGTCTGTTGCTTCTAATTATAATTCTTGCCCATTGGGCCTTTTCCTTTTTTTGAAATTTCTTTATTGGTATTTATTAATATTTACATGATAATAAAAATTTCAACCATACTGTTTCATATATTCAATAAAACTATTTACATTCATTATACATTATGGGTTTTTGATCTACCCATATATACAATTTATTCCAGACCACATAGTATTCTTTCCTATCTTTCCCTTTCATCTTTTGCGTTAATTTATCCTTTTCTGCACAATCTAGAATTTTACCTATGAACATCTTGATAGTTGGTCTATCCTCTAATTTCCAGTTTTGTGCATATACAATTCTTGCAGCCGTTATAATATGTATAATGATATATTGGAGGTGTTTTCTGATTTTGGGGTCGATCATTCCTAATGAAAATGTTTCAGGTTTGAGTTCAATTTGTTCACCTGTTATTTCGAATATCCATTTCCTTTCTTGTTCCAAATAACTGTTCGCTTTTGGGCATTGCCACCACATATGGTAGTATGTTCCCTCCTTATATTTGCATTTCCAGCATTCCGGACTCATATTTGGCTACATTTTTGCCAATCTTGCAGGTGGCAAGTGCCACCGGTAAAACATTTTATATAGTTTTTCTTTATAAGCTGTCAACAATGTTAATTTACAGTTTTTACTCCACAATCTTTCCCATTCATCTAATTGTATATTTCGCCCTATGTTTCGTGACCATGCTATCATTGGACCTTTGATTATTTCTTTCTCCATATCAACCTCTAATAAGTAATGATATGCTCTTGTTATAAATTTATCTTCTTTTCCTAATAAAATTGGATCTAGTTTTTGTGGAGTTCCCTGCAGTCCATATTCTCCCTTATCCTTTTTATATCTCGTTTGTGTTTGTAGGTACAGCCACCAATCTATTATTATACTTTGTTCCTTTAGATCTTCATTTGATTTAAGATTCCCCTGATTGTCCAATAATTCCTTATATTTTATCATTTTTTTTCTTTTTCTAAGGTGTTTGGATATATTGTGGCTTCCATAGGTGAGACTCAGAGTGGGAATTTTATGTAATGTTTCTCTTTTACCTTCCCCGATATTCCAATCAATGCCACCCTAATTTGGTGTTGAAAAAAATCAATTTCCTTTGATTGACTCCCTTATGAATAGTTGTTGTTTCCTTTGCAGCTCCATATTTGGTCTAATAAATCTTCATCCTTTCTTCTAAGCTAAACTGTAGCCACTGATTGACCTAACATTATAATTGGTTAAGGCACCAGGCTAGAAACAGAAGATCGTGAGTTCTACTCCCATCTCAGGTATGAGAGCTGACTGGGTGACCCTGGGCCAGTCACCCACAGTCAGCCCAACCCAGCTCAGCCCTTGTTGCTGAAGGAAAACTCAAAGAAGGAAAGAGTGCTATCCACCTTGAGTTATTTATAAAAATAATAAAGGTGGGATAAAAATAATTAAATACACTCTTCAACCAAAGCTTGCACTTGTTGTAAATTTATGCAAGATCTTTACTTCCCCCCAAGCAGGAACAGAAACAATACAAAACCACTTCATTTCATGATTACAGTCATGTCAGCGTAGCTTCACTTCAGGCACCACGGTAGAATAGCTTCTACTTCTTGTTAATTGTTTAATGACTTAGCATTTGAAAGCCCTTGCCAAACGCTGCTGCTAATTTCTTGCTCCATCTCCTTCTCAGTTCTAATAGGAGAGATTCTGTACAGTAAATGTTATCAAACAATTAAATATATTACATTTCTCAAGTTATGAAACTATAGATATGACTAGATCCCAAAGCAGCATAGGAACAGAAATTTAGGTGATGTTGTAGTTGGATGAAGCTTGTAAATATTCTTATTTTTCATTGTATATGCTGGATAGGAAAACGGAATAGTGTTAGAAAAGCAGAGGCAAAATATATGCATAATTTTTCCTCTTACTTACAGTCTTCCACATTTTTGGGCTGACGAATATACAAAGATATCCGTTTTTACACAGACTTTTCTAATCGAAAAAAGGCAAGAATAATTCATCAATAGTTACCTCATTCATGTACCCAATCATAAAAATCCAAATATGCTTTCATGGCCTATTTTAAAATGTGAAAGACAGAAAACAAATTGAATTTTAAAAATACCATTCCTTCATATGCTGAACTATTTACTGAATACTTTATATATAGTAAGTGAAACTTATGTAACAACCAACATGATCAAATGTTTAAAAATAGTCTAAGCACATTTTGTTAAGCTTGTTTTGAGACCAGTTACTTCATTCTTTACATAATAGACGCATATACGGTATATGTGTTTGATGAGGTAATTAGTTTTGTTCTGTTCTATTAAATCCTTTTTTTTTTGCTGATCTAAGCTGGCCATCTTGTCTCCAAAGACCAGGTTAATCTAGGAAAATAGAAACATTTGGATCTACCTTTGCAGGCTTCAGACAAGCATTGGACAGGGGTGTCAAACTCGCGGCGTCTGTTGTCATGTGATGTATCGTGACTTTTTTCCCCTTGGCTAAAATGGGGATGGGTGTGGTGGCTAGCATGTGATGCATCTGGGATGCGGGCTGTGAGTTTGATACCCCTGGCATTGGGCAATCATGCTAGAGTATTCCATGAAAAAAGTCAAAAGGAAGGTTGCTGTCAGATGCAAAAGGCCAGGACCATATGTTAAGTTATAGTTCAGAAGGATTATTTCTTAAGCCTATACACAAGACTCTAATCAATTAACATTCATTAGTAAATTGGTATTACATAAGAGTTAACAGAATTCAGAAGGGACTGGACTTATGTACATGTATATATCCTGTATTCTGTATAATTATTTACATGTACAGTATACATGTACGTGTATACATCCAAAGTAGACTTTGTTGTTTCTCTGTGTCATATACAGTAATACATGTGGGTATCTACATAGTTATTTGTTTGTTTGTTTATATTTTTGTCCCATTTAAGTAGTGTATATTGGAGTGGTGACCCTTTGAGAAAACAAAATTTCATTTTAATGTATGCTGATTAGTGTACATTTAAAGTGACAATAAAGTTATTCTAAGCCTGAATTTTGGATTGCTTATGGCAACGCAATGACTGATTACTCTCTTAACTCTACTCTTGGCTCTGCCTCTTTTCCTCCTACAATTGCCTGGCTTTGACTACAAAATAGCAATTCCTTAACACTCAACAGACTAATTATCTCATGTTTACCAAATGACAAGTGCATAAGTGCCATTACAGCTCAGGCATTATTATCCTGAAAACTCAGTCTTTGGGCTAAGGAGTTATAACAGCCAGAGAACTCTTTTATCTGTGGGAGAGCTTTGTAACTGCTAACAAAAGGTGTTGCCATCACCTTTAAATCCCTTCATGGCATCGGACTAGGGTTATGTGAAGAGTCATCTCAATCTCAATTATATTGACCCATCCCACCCATCCACACAGGGAGTGCATGCTACGAATCTCATCATTCAAAGGAATTTGATTGGCGGGATGTAAGAGAAGGGTCTTCTCTGCTATTGCCCCCACCTTTTGGAATATCTTATGATGAAGCAAGCCCCCGTTCTTCTGATTTTTGGGAAGAATATTAGAACCTGTCTCTATCAATTGGCATGGAGGCGTAAGCATGTAATGCAGCCGGTGGCTTAAGGGCAATCCCTCTGCCTTGTTAATTTTTTTAGTCTTCTAAATTGTTTAACTTTGAGTTTCACTTTTAACCTATACATTTTAACCTTGGTTTTGGTTTTCATTCTGTTTTTTTAAAACTGTGCTTTTAGTCCTGTGTTCGTATCATTTTATTACATTGTTGTAAACAAGCCAGAATCACTTAGGTGAGATAGGCAGTGTAGAAATGTAATAAACAAATAGAGACACAAGGTAGAAGGGTTTTGTGATTCTTCATAACATTATCTATTATTCTACAGCTCCTGGGTTGAGTTGATTCTGAACACCAGGAGCTCTGGAGGTTTGCCATAAGTTAAGACTTAGAGGAAGCTGGCAGCTATCTTGCAATGATCTATGTTTGCGTTACAATAAAATTAAAAACCAGACTCCTTTATTATTATTATTGTGCTTTATTTTAGCAGAGCCATGAACTGAAGACACTTCCAAATTGAGCCATCTGCATATGTCCAGCACAGTACACCTGGAAGCTACCACCAGCTATTCACGGTCTGATTAAACCAGGCAACAGTGACCAGACTATTCTAGTAGGTACTTCTTCCCAGAGGTACTACTCTCCAGTCTCCAGTTAATTTTCATTTGCTGTTTCCAGTCACTGTCCTAGTTGCTAGGGGAAGCTGAGACTCAGAGTACTCTTCAGCAATCAAGCATTGTGCGCAGACAGAGCCATTTATTTATATTAGCCCACCTAGTGTGTTAAGCAATATGAATGTGCAATCTTTCACTTGCTTCCTCTCTGTGATGCATTAAAGACACATTTCATCTTGCCTAGTGTTTTCTACTCCATTTGGCAAATATTGATTGACCCCCGCATCCCTGATGACGCACAAACCAACATGGTTCTGCCTTGTCTTGCCTCCCATGCTCTTATCTACAGCATCAATGATCCCGTGTCTAAACTCATTTCAATTTCAGGAGCATGTCTGTTTTGCTGCTTAATTTGAGTGCTCTCTGTTGAACAAGCAGTCACTGCTCTGTAACGCTACAACACTCCTAAAGCGTGAGCAATTTCAACAGACAGCACACTTTTGCTCTTGCGCAAAGTATTTCTTCTGCAAAATAAGAGATCTAAAGGAATCTATGTAGATATATTTAGATTTATAATAATCCTTTAAAACTTGGAGAAAAAAAACCGTGGTAAACTGAAAACTTCCCCTCTAGCTGCCTTCACCCAACTCAGTAGACAGTAAATTCTGGAGTCTGCTTTTATGTTGTTGCTCTACTCGCTTGTTAAACTGTTAAAAAAATGATTTTCATTTGTGAAATGTGAACTGTTAAAAGGATATTTTACAAATGTGATTCTATTTATTATGTGATATTATGGGGAAAGATTGTATCATATGTTGTACTTTTGTGGTATTTAAAGTGTAAGTTGGAAAATTCTTGAAAGCCTGTTTAGGTTCGGTTTAACGATGGTAAATGCTGCTTTTTCTTTGGGCCTTTCTTGTGACACAATCTGCCAAGCCAATTCTTTATTGTAGTTTGTTTTAAAGGTGTTTTAGGATATTTATGCTGGTGGTTTTTAAATGTATGTATGAAACAGTTTTTGGGGAGCAATCCGAAATATATATATATGGAACAAATTGGAACACAAACATAGAAATATACACATTTTGTGTAAATCAAGTTTTGTCCTTTATAAATCGTGTATAAAAGATCAGCGTAGAGTTAAATATCACAAAATATGATAAGAATAATTGGATGATAATGGAACCATTGTTCATGTATGTAAAAATGAAGGGCCTAAAATCGACTTAAACTGGAATAGCAATAGCAACAGCACTTTGACTTATACACCGCTTTACAGCCCTCTCTAAGTGATTTATAGAGTCAGCATATTGCCCCTAACAATCCGGGTTCTCAATTATCTTGTTTAGAATTGCCTAATATATTCTCAGATTTTTTAAAAAAAAATGTATCCCAAAGTCTGTGAAAAAGGTAAATGTTGTCCCCTGAAGGTATATTAGCATGGAATATTGGGGGGGGGGGGGAGGGGAGGGTTGAGAGCACTTTAAAAGTGTCAAATATTTAACCTTATTTCAGGCAAAATTCTTAAAATGAATTCCTTTTGTCTAATTGTTTTGTACAATTCTATGTAGGTTAGAATTCACGTGTTCCACATACCAATATGGTATATTTCTGCAGGACTAAAAGTAAAAGAACCAGAATGTTCTAGTTGGCATTTCCCCACAACCTATCAATTAATTTCTACTTGCAAATATCTAAAACAACAAAATGTATTTTCTAAATAGATTAGGACAATTATTTCACTGTTAAGTTCTTAAAGAGGAAAAATAGTAACATTTGCAGTTAAAAACATCACACAACAGACGACTTTAATCAGTTGTAATAACAATTGCAAAATGCTACAAGTTTACCACAATTTAGTTTATATGATGATTCTGTATTACACTTCAAAAGATGATTGATGCACACATACAATCCATGTATTATGGAAAGCTTTGAAATAGTTCAGTGTATTTGAATTCAGCCAACTACCATATGTTCAAGAAACCATAAATAAATCACATATTGTGTAAATCAGGTTATATTATCTGTTCAGATCCCAAATGTAACATGTAGCTGAGGATAATCTAGGGCAGGGATGTCAAATTCAAGATCCGGGGGCCCAGATCCGGCCCGCAGGGTGTTTACATCTGGCCCATGGAGCCACCCTGGAAACAGCAAAAGACCGGCCCGCAAAAGCAGAGCTCGGGAAAGCTGTAGCCTGCCCTCTCAAGCTCTGTTTTCATTGGCACAAGCTCTGTTTTCATTGGCAGAGGGTTGCAGGAAGCCACCGCAACCAAAAATGGCACTCAAGAGCCTGCTTTTGCTGGCAGAGTGCTTGGGCCGCTACTAGTGCCCCCGATATGAGTGACATCAAGCTGGCCATGCCCACCTTGGCCCCCCAAGGTCAAAATCAACCCTGATGCAGCTCTCAATGAAATTCAGTTTGACACCCCTGACCTAGGGGAAAGATGACAGGGCAAATCAATATATACCATATAATTATATATATAATTTTTAGACTTTCAGCGTATTTAATGGTTTTATATTGGGTTTTAAATTTATTC
>JAEANM010027489.1:0-10534 GCA_017656035.1 Myanophis thanlyinensis | reverse complement strand
AAAACCCAGCAAATTTAATGATTTTATATTGGTTTTTAAACTTTGTTATGTATTTTGTTTTTTACCTGCTGTGAACCACCCTGAGTCCTTAGGGAGATGGGGCTGTATATAAATATGAATAAACTTAAATATGAATAAACTTAAACTTCGTTCCTTTCTTTCTTTCTTTCCATCTAACTAACTCAGAACTATTCTTAAATATTGAGCATCCTAACCTTTTTAGGGTTATTTAAATCTTCAGTGTAATGTTCCTTCCTTTAGCAAATTTTAAATGAAGCTTCTACTTGAAAACCTCTACTCTTCCCCCCGAAACTGGTATTCTCAGAAAGGGAATAGTAACATTGCATTGCTAACCTCCCCTAACATTTGAAATAGTCAAAAGTAGCTTTTGCTCCAGGTGACCACCCCTTGTCCAGAATTTTATTTATTTATTTAAATTCCATACCTCTAAACCGCCCATTTGCCTCAAAGAGGAGAGAGTTCTCTTTCAATGCTTGCAGTCAGCGATCAGAAACAATGAAAAAGTCTTCTGCACACATACAGTACACCTGCAAGAGAAATGAGACATGAGAAGAGGATCTGAGTTGTGAAACCCTGATTAAGTGAATTACAGTTACTGCTGAGGACAAAGGGCCATGCTGAAGTGAATTAAAGCCAGTTCATACAGTCCTGGTACTTAACACAGTATCTGCCAAAGCAGGAAGTAGATGCCAATGAGCCTATTAAAGCAATGATAAAATTTATAATTTGGCAAGATCTAGCCTCTAGTCATTTAGATGCCCACCCTTGAGTATGCCCTGCATTCATCAGCATGCCTGAAATATCAAATTGCAGGTACAGCTTGATGTGATTTCATATTTAAGTATGGTTATTCATTGCCTGAATAATTTCAGGACCAGATTTGTGCTAGCTGATTACATTGGATTTTCACTGATGGATAGTTGGACTGTTCCGTGTCCACCCATAGGAAAAATATATACCTTGAAACAATTTTCTTTACCATATCAAGTTGTAATATGAATAGTAAGAAAATAATTTACTTCCCAAATTGATGACAAATAAAGATGTGAAAGGCTAGAAGGCTAGAATATGATTGCTAGCTGATAGATTGATTCATTTACCGTGCAGTTTAATAGTGCCATGCCTTAAAATGTTTTACAGTGAAAAGGTCTGTTTTTATTTTGCTCAGGAAAAAGACGATGTATGATAACAAAATGAATGGCCATGTAAGCAAATGTTAGATTGCATGATGTAGTGAGGAGCACGGATCTGAAAATTAATGTATCAAAGATCAAAGTTTGACAAGGAAAATTGAGTGGATGATTATAAGTTGTACATTAATGCCAAAAAATAAGATCAAGAAGATAAATTTTTGCACCACAGTAGAATGTTTACTAAAGATGTGGAAATAGATGGAAAAATGTTAAGATGCTCAAATACCAATAGCTGAATAGGACTCCGTTGTGTAGAGTGAATGTGAATTCAAAGAAGCTAAAACAACTATGTATAAGAACATGCTTTTTGCTGCTTTATTACATGGAAGTGAAAGTTTGATATGTCAGGAGAAATATAAAAGTAAGTTGAATGCAGTAGTGAAAAATCTAATATGAGTAAAATGGGAAGACATGCCAGCTCCCACAGTGGAAGAAGAGAGGGAAAAAGTAGTAGAGTTAGTAAAGGCAGCAAAGATAATTGTTTTAAATAAAAAAGAATTTATCCAGTTTTGTTTCCATTTGAAAATCATTTCCAGATTTTATACCTGAAACAGAAAGGAAAAATGAAACTGACTTTGGGTTTTGATGACTGTATTAGCTCCATAGATATAGAAATGGCTTGTATTTACTAGAAATGTGAAGCAAAAATTTGAGGTTGTCACTGCATTAATATTCTACTATACTTAAAAAAGTCAGAAGTCCCTGTTTTTCTTTTTCTTTTTACTTTGCACCCCCATTTCCTTTTTGATTTTGATTTTATACTTTATAAGATAACGAACCTTCCTTCCTTCCTTCCTTCATTCCTTCCTTTTCTTTTTTGCAGACATCTGGTCTGGTAACCCTGTGTTTGGGTTACCATGTATGGATGCATAAATCTGAACAACTACTGGATATACAGAAAACTCTGTTTGCTGCCATCTGGTGTTTAGATTTTTACAACCCCAAATAGGTAATTGGTTCCAGAAAAATATTATGCTGGATTGCTCTTTGATAAAATATATGCGAGGTCATTATATACCAGAAAGTAAGGTACATGCTTTTCTTTTTGACTCATGGAAGAATCCACAAATCCATCACTAATGTGTTCAATACAATAGCAGCAACATTAATAGGTAATAGGATTGAATTACTTTATGCAAACACAGATTTTTAACTGAACCAGTTTATTTTGAAAGATGAGATACAGTATTCATTTAGATACTCAGTTCTACTCAGAGGTTATCCTACTAATTTAGTAAGAATTATTCTGAAGGAAATGTTGAATTGTAGCTTTTATGAGATTACACATACGGCTTCAAAGAAATAAAATATTCTGAATATTACAGGTCTCTTTCTAATTAAGCTTAATGGTGGAGGTCTTTGCATGTTATTAAAATATAGCTGCCTTTGAATTTAGATGAGTTTATTTTCAGTAAGTTTATATCAGGGGTGTCAAACTCACGGCCCGCGGGCTGGATGCATCACCTTCTGGTCACGCCCACCCCTGGTTTAGTGAAGGGGGAAAGTTGTGATATGTCACATGATGACGACAGGACACCACAAGTTTAACACTCCTGGTTTATATGGTGTAGCAATCCTACTTGGGATGATCTTCCCACCAGACTGAGTATATGTACAATCACTACAGGGGCCAGATGTCAAGAGGCAACAGACTGCTCTACTAGCTTTCAGCAAATAATAAGTTAATACACAAGGTGAGGCCATTCATATAGTTCAGGCCAAATCAAACTATAGGTTGTGATGAAAAATTGAATTCAGAGAAAAAGATTATTGGGACACAGCAGAAAATTAAAGATTTTAAGAGACAGGATAGCAGAACAACTAAAACTCAAAGATCAAGCCAGAAACAGATTAAGGATTAGGAATTGATGTAATCTGAAGCAGATGAGAAGCTAAAAGGAAGTTCTTCCAATGCTAAGCACCAAATGAGTAAAGCCTTAAACGGATACATTCTCAGGGCCCACGAGGGCACAGTGGCAGTCTATTAGAACAAATTACATGTTCTAACATGGCAAGGGCACACAGTACTTATGAGCATTGCCATTTGACTACAAGCTTTTGCCTCATAAATCTACTGCCTCCTTTTTCTTTCTTGCTCTCTCTCCCAAAACGATGTTCTGGTGGGCTAGTCCAGGGGTAGGCAATTACGGCTCCTTCATGACTCGAATCCTTCCAGAATTCTGGGAGTTGAAGTCCACGAGTCATGAAGGAGCCATAATTGCCCACCCCTGGACTAGTCAATCTACCATCTCATTTGATGTCTGAGGAGAACTGGGGTTGGAGTAAGGAGCTTAGAAGTGATTAAGCTTGACTTCTCTGCATCAATTGGTAACAAAAAACTCACTCTGTCTGCCTTGCAAGAAAACTCTCCCTGTTCCTTTTCTAAGGGGAATCCTACACTCAAGGAGTATTCTTCTTGAGTACTTCTGTGAGCCACACATCCCATTTACTGTAGGTCCCTTAAACTACTCTCAAAATGGGTAAGATATCCTGCAGTTAATACTGAAGTAGAATTCAATTGACCACCCGCTGTTGTTTTTTTTTCTTTTACTTGAAGCAAATCCTGTTTCCCTTACCTAACATAAAATTGCTCAAGGGGGCAAAAGGTTGATTAGTTAGAACACATAAATTCTTTTACATACGAAAAATGGAAAGCATAAATAAATACCGAGTGAAAATGCAGTCTGTAGCTCAAAGATGAGCTAGAATACTGTTTCTTTTTTTAAAAAAATATTGTTTCTTGTGTTTTTAAAAAAACAAATCAAACAGAAATGTTCAGAGTTTTTTCAGCTGAGCAGTTCTGACCTTACAGTTAAAATGCTTGAGGGTGTAAAATATGTCCTAACTCTAAGGTTTCCATGAAAGATAAATGGTGGCAAGATTTCAGAACAAGAACCATTGTCTCAGCTTTCTTACATTTTGCATTATTGAAATATACTGTACATTTATATATTATTGAAATAATTAATGAAGGCAATATCAAAGCCAAATACAAAACATTATAAAACTAAATTTCCTTGTAGCAAGATACTTGGGTTACATCAAAGACTAAAATCAAATTCCTGATAAACTGTAAATCTTCATATTAGGCTCTGTGTTTCTGGCAATATTATGTTGACTTAAAAAAAAAAGAATCATGTGAATTAAAAATCCACAGGGAGTTATAAAACAAGGTTAATACTTCAGGAATCTAACTTTTTGATATTTCCTGACATTGTAGAAAAATTGCAGTCACAGAAGGAATTATTTCACTCTGTTCTGTGGGTTCTCTTTTTCTTTGAGATATAGTATCCAAACAAATTCTGTTTGTACACATATTGATGCATGGAAAGCTGAACTACTGTTTTCTTGGTTCACAGGAATACACTTTGCTATATTATAAACCAATCATAGTTGGGGCCATACAACAAATTAGTGTAAAATGTGATGCACTAGTTTATTATAGAATATTTTCCATAAATATATTCCATAAGTGTTACAGAGAATGTTTGAAGAGTTTCTCTTGAAGTTTCCAAAATGAATATGCAGATCACCATATCACCTGCAAGGGTCATTTTAGTATAGAAACTTTGAATGGCCACAGCTTTCCGAAAAAACATAAGGACTCAGTGGGAGTGGGGAAAGGCCTTTTGGGACTTAAGGCAGAGAAGTGGAACATGGGGAATTTCAGGGGTGGGGAAGGCTTTGTGACTGAGGGTGGCAAAGGATAGACTTTATAATACTTGCAATATGGCTTTTATAGCATTGTTGCAATGTCTAACTAACATGAGATTTCTTGTATTTTAAATTTACTTTTTCAAATGTGTTGCTAATAATTTGCTATAAGCCTTAACCTTTAAGAAAAGCCTCTCTTTTAGAAACCAAGATTGGCAGGAGAGTATTCAATACAGTTTCATTTTCAGCTGTTCTCAAACCTCCATGAACAAAGCAAATATTCATGCCCAGCATTAGGAAGCACTAAGAATGTATCTTACTCATACCCATTCTGCTGTTTTCCCTTTGCAATTTTTTCTTCATTCTTGTAATGCTTAGGTAGTCAGGTTCTTAGTACTTAAAAGGCAATTCTCATTTGTCTCTGCTAATATCCAAGGGAGACACAGTCCAAGCTTTCTGGATTGTACCAGGTTGTCCATCCCTATCTAGGAGTTTTTACTTTTCTTTTTTGATTTAACTATTTAGTTTTCGTTTTCTGATTGATAGGATCCTAGGACTCCTAAGCTTTTCAATATATTATAAGTGATGGAGAAATTTATGATTCTTTTCATGAAAACAGATGGGTGAGCCAAATTCACATTTTTCCCTGTGTGATTTCCACCATTCAAATTGTCTGTAGAGGCTACAGCCTATGTTTCCTATTGCAACAAAAGCGTACCTGTGCTCTAATATTCAACTTCACTATTTGTTGGTTTGTTTAACTTATCTAGACATCTCACCTACAGGCAGTTGTAGGTGGCTTACCACAGTGGTAGAATTCAAAATTTTACTACCAGTTCTGTGGGCGTGGTTTGGTAGGCACGGTTGGGGGGATCATATGACTGGGTGGGCAGTTTCTATAAGCAGGGTAATAAAAATTAGGCTAGAAATAACACTAGAATATTTTTCCTGCCTTCCTTACAGGATTAACCCTGTAAAGTGGAAAAAACAAAAGATTTCTTTTAACAACCGGTTCTCCCAACTGCTTAGAAAATTTACTACTATTAAAGCCTGCTAGAACCTGATGAATTTCACCTCTGACTTACCATCAATATAAACAAAATAAAACATTGCCATATTAAAACAATAAATATCAATCCTAAAATGTTTAAAACTGTAAATTCTACTAGGTAGAGTCTACAACAATGGATCTCTTGATGAATAATAATCTATATATTTGGCCATAAATGTTCCCTGTGAAGAGTCTTTCAATCTATAGAACTTTTTTTCTCTTTCATACAATAACAAACACAAAGAATTCAAAAGAATTTCTAGATGTAACGTTATAGATAAAGTGTTTGGGAAACATTCTTCTCTCTTTGTTCCCAAAGGCCAATCTGTAAAGGTAGCTCAACAAGTTGCTTTCTCACAGTTTAGGCAATATCTTGTTTGTGAAGTCATATGAGATCACAACTGTATTAATAAAATTTGCAAACATAATGAGAAGCTTCATATAAAAAGGAAACTCAACTATTGATATTCCCAGGGGTTTTTTTCTTCAAAATTTTATTAGAACAGAGGTCTTCTTAGTATTCTACTTTAATCCTACAATTTATCTGCCTTTAACATAAGGATTGGCAACCAGAGTTTTATAAACAACCACCAAGGTGTCTGCATCCAATCTGGATGCCAAACATAAATACTGAAAGCAAGAATGTAGTATAAAACTGATGAGCTGCAAAGCAGAATGCCAATCTCTGTCATCTTTATTTCCAAGAATGCTTCTGTGGTCTACAGGATCAGAATACCAGGTGGATGATGACATTTCAGTGCTTTATCCAAAAGTACGATACCTACTGTCCAGCCCCAAGAAGGCAAAGGACCAGTGGTATAGGATAAGACATTCTGAGCAAAGAAGGATAGACTTGGATCTCTGCTGTTGTTAAACTTAATTTTAAATGTCTAAGAGACAACAGTGCCTACCCAGGTTATCCTTTCAGAGCTTTTTTCTTACCAGGATCCTCAGCATGTTCAACAAGGGTAAAGCTCCCAATGTGATACCTTTGCTTGAAAAGCTGAGCATACACTCAGAGATAGCCCTTGTTGAGTGATACTATATAGCACAGTCAAATGACATCATAGAAAACAATTCATGACATTTTGCATTATGTCATAATCTATTATCTAGCTGTGATTAAATGCTAGATGTGCTTTCTTATATATCCCAGAGCAACCGTGTAGCTGTGAATATGAAGGGCTGTGAGGAGAGAGAGAGAGAGAGAGAGGTCTCAGATGTTTCAGACAAAGTTGAATAAAAGAAGAAAAAATGGGACTTGAAACATTCAGGAAAGGCTTCAAATCTTCCAATGGTAACTGAGCATACACAATGTCCTTAAATTGCTAAATGACTTGGAGAGGGAAGGAGAGAGGGAAAGAATTGAACCAATGGAAGAGAATGAAAGGATGCTTAACTTACTTCCTATCCCTTTAATGAGGGAACAGGATGGAGAACAGAAGGAGAGAAGAAGATGAATTGAAAGACAGCTCAGTGATCTACTTGATGCCTTTAAGCTTTAACAATGATTCATGTCACAGATAAACTGATAAAGTTTACACATGTTGGGGAAAAGACCAAGTTGCTGCCTTCACACACCACATGCTAAATTTGATACGGTAATTTTGGAGAGTGGGGGTGTGTGTATTGCTGCACAACTGACACATCATCTGATTTGGTGCTCATTTATGAATTGATTTTTTTTGCATTTGAAGTTTGGAGCTGGTGGGCTGGCTGAGGGAGTGTGAGGTTGAGAGCTGTGCCCAGGCAGTGGCCCTGGCTGATGGATGCCTGCTCGCAGCTGCCCCGGAGCTTGGAAAGGGACAGCAGGTGAAGGACTTTCATCCTCTTCAATGCCTCTTGTGTCTCTTCCTTGCAGATAATCACAGAGAAAGGACACCCAGGCAACATGTGTTGGGATGGTGTAATTGTATGTGAGAATAACTTTCTCACATACATGTCAAGTCATAGACTCGACAGTCATCATTTAAAAAATATCTCAATTCCCACATGATGATGGAGGTGGAGGGGTGAGGAAAAATTATGAAAACTTCTACTTTTGCAGCAAGTAAAAAGGAGAGGATGGGAAAAACACTTTGAGAATTGCAATAGTCTATTAATGTGGTTTTACAATATAGATAGAGCTAAACTTCATTGTCATGGTTCTTGTCTGGACTACCTCGAAGGAAAATAGGAAATAAAAAAGAAGCAATGAAATGTTTCACAAAAATATCAGGCATTTATCCAGAAATAACAGCAACCCACAAAGCAGGATTTCTCAAGTTCTCCCATTTTGTCTTGGATTGCAAAAATACAATTGGAGAGGTAAAAAGTAATGCAAGCGAGCTAACGTGGTTGGAGTCATGTGAAAGTGGATCATAATGCAGGCTATTCTTTTAGTTGTAGGAGCCATTTATGGGGGAAATCTCAGCAGAGCACCAGGGATGAGATCCATCAATTCTTAGTAGGTATGTCCTGTTTCCTAACAAATTTGTATTTTTGCTGAGCCAGGAATATGAAGCTCTGCTCAAAATCTCCTTGGTGAGTTATTCCAGGCTGGAGTGTGTGTGTGTGTGTGTGTGTGTTCCCAAGGAATGTACATTCTACTACTTGGATACATCTAAGCCACAATAGCAGCATGAAGGAGGTGGAGGGAGGCTTCCCAACATACAACAGCAAAAATCACATTAACTGTTCAAAAGCATGCCAAATGCAAACTTTTACCCTTTCATGCAGTTTGTCTGTATCATTGAAAGCTCTGTTATTGTGTTTTTTCTTTTAAGGCAAAATATGTTAATGTATGAGTGGTTTTTTTCTACACTAAAACCTCAATATTCAGATTAAATTGCCATGTTGGCACTTTGCAATAAATAAGTGGGTTTGGGATTGAAGTTTGGGCACTCAGTCTCTAAAAGGTTCACCATCACTGGTATAATAGCAATGGCTTCTTGGGGAGATAGAAACCCAACACTTCTTTAAGATGCAGATGAATAACTGCTTTTCTCAAGAAAGAATTTACCATCATCAGAATTTAACCACCCATCACACTCTGAGCAGCTTTAGCCAGCCAGGAGGGTCATGGATTTAATAAGCAGGTGACCAAGCTTGCAGACATAAGGACTCTTTTTACTTCTTCAGGTCCAATAGGCCCAAATTGTTCCTGGATTACAACCCAAGGCATCTCTACAGAAGCTGTACCAATGTTGACATCTAACTGAGAGGAATCCAAAAGGTTTTGCCTAACAGATCCTCTGCAAATTCCTCCATGTGGCCTTGAAGAGAGACCTCAGAATCTCCTCTACATAACTGTGTTGCCTGTCAGCTCTCAAGGAACACAATAAGAGTAGAGAAGTACTGATACTTTGCTTCCTTTACTGCTATGAGGTAGTTCCTAATAGCTTAATAGCTCTTCAGTTGAATTTATTCTTTGCTGATCTACAGTTCCACTCGAGATGTTTCTTAATCTGTTTCTTCTCCTTCAGTGCTTTCATAACCCATGAAAAATGGTAGGAACCATGGGAGGAGAGATGTTACATGAGCATGATCCAGTCCAGAGGTTCAACCACACTCTTATTCCAAGTGCAACAGACCATTGGGAACAACCCCCAGCATCCTTTGGAATTCCTCAGAGTCCATCAGTTGTTGAGGGCTAATGAAATGTTAATAAAAATGTCATAAAGGATGCTTTGTTTAAATTGATTGAATTTAAACCCCGTTGACATTGAGTCTCATTTATTTCATTTGTAATTAAGTACAGCTAATTTAGTCTTTGAATCCAACCTGACAAATATTTGCAGTTGGCCTAGCTTTTGATGGGTTATTTCCAAAGCAGTTGAAAGGCAATCATGCTTGGCACTAAATTTTGCTCATCAAATTGCATATTCTGATTCATAAGGTTACTGTGTTTGTTAATCTCCTGCACAGTATTATTTCCAATCCCTTGGCTAGCAATCTGAAATCCTATCAAGCTTGTGCAGCAGTTGGCATTCCCATCTTATAATTATTTTGCCAAAGGAAAAGAAATTGCTCACTTAAAACACCATGAGAAATATTGATCAATAAACCTCACTGAGGGAAGTTGGATGTTGCTATCCATCACTAACATTGTTCACCTCCTTTTTTTACACAGAAAAGGAACATGAAAGATAATTAAGAAAGTGGAGGACATTCTCATTAGTAAGTTGATGTCTCAGCACTATCCTGAAACTAATCAATATTGGTATCTATAATTTCCTGAAATTCTTTATGAGCATTTAAAGTTTTTAAATGGTGTAATATTGCCAGAGTTGTGTTTCTTTCCCTTTGTCAATCAAAATAAGTCCATTGAGAAAAATAAATAAAATTCACCCATCTGTTCGGTGAAATATCTTTTATAACATGAATAATTTTACCTGTTGTAAAGGCTATGATATACAACTGATGCTTTCCATTAAACTATGAGTTTTTAATTATGATTTCACATGAAAGCTTACACAACATAAGCAGCTGAAGAACAAAAATTAAAGAAAGGCCATTGATATTCATAAATATTAAAGACAGGCTGTTTATATATATATATATATACATTATAAGTGGGAGAAATTGCACAATTGGTGGCTGACTAAATACTTTTTTGCCCCACTGTGTGTGTGTG
>JAEANM010027488.1:0-10534 GCA_017656035.1 Myanophis thanlyinensis | reverse complement strand
GCGAAAAATAAAAAAGAGAAGAGAGAAATTGGAGTTTTGATAGATGATAAAGGTATAAGATGTTATAAAAAATTAGAAAAATGTGAAGTGGTTAGGAATTTTTTTCAAAATTTATATTAAAAAAAATCAATTGATCGGGAAAAATTGAGAAATCTTAAAATTGGTTTATTATGAATTACAATGCACCTGACACGGAGTTAAAAAAAAAATCATGTTCATACAGGGTAAATGGCGTAATCACACTTCTGACATAGCAATTGCTAGGAAAGGGACAGATTAATTTTTCCCAGCATTTCCCAGTGGTACATGTAAGCACAAATGAGATCCAGAAGTCTAGGCCGATACACTATCTTGGGAATTTCTACTAAATGTCAAAAGTAATAACAGATTGTCCATAGATGTATAAATATTACTCTGAAAAAAGAATTTTACATTTAGATGGATGTTTTTTGATAGAGTGGTTAGAAAGTTTAAATATCACTGATTTTGCTGGAATTTTAATTACTTAAAAAGAGCTTTTAAATGTGTATTGAGGACTTCCTATCGCATTAGAACTTCAAGTTGCTCCACCTTTGAATTAGAGAACTGCTGCTTAAAAAAATATTTTGATCAATCAAGTTACATACTTTTAATCCATTGTTTTATCCAAAAGCATGATTTTACAGGAAGAAGAGTAACTACATTGTTTTTGCAGGAAAAAAAAAGAAGAAATTTAGAACTGCAGCTGAGAGACGTGGGAAATTCCAAACAAAAGAATGATTCTTCTGTAAGGGACATATTGATCTGTATGCTATGTGTCAGATGATACAGTATCATATTTCAATTTCAAATATGTATACATTGAAGAATTTTCATGTGAATTTTAGTTGCAATTGTTCAAATTTGCTTTTTACAGCTAAGGAGAAAACATGCAACTGATTTTCATGTATACCTTTATAAGCCATGTATCTCATTCTTACATATTCATATTCAAATACAAAGTTTATTGAAAGTACGTTTCACACAGAGAGCATAACATTTTAATTATCAATTTTAATATCTCATCCAACTGATTTTAAGCAATACCACCAATTCTGGCAAGATGTTGTGCTAATACTTGTGTTGAAAAAGTATGCAAACCACAGTATAATCCAGATTCTTTTTCTAAAATTGGACAATATTAATAGTTATTCATTTAATTAATTCTGTATCTTTATTGCACTTCATTGGAAATATTTAAAAAAAACATTTCTACTAGATCAGTATAAATTTCCTGATTCTAATATTATTTTGTTCTGCTAAACATTACAAAGAAAAAGAAAATTACAGTTTTCCTGTTTAAAAAAATGAACAAAACCTTCTGATACTTAATTTGTTTTAAATATGTGTATTCTAGGAATAAAAGAATGTTTTTAATCCTAGAAACAAAACGCGCAAGTAAAGATTGTTGTGCTCTAGGCTATTTTATTTTAAGCATGCCACATGCGAATATCCAGTTTTTCTAAGCAGACTGAAGTCACATGACATATATTCAAGTGATATCAAAGAAACACATCTCCTGGACCATTGCAGAAATCTCTCTCTCAAAAAAATAAAAATAAAAAAAATCCAGCCCTTAAACAGATGACTGCATCATTAATCTCCTTCTCCTGTAGTTTCTTTAATTGTGAACTATAATTACTAGCAATTAACTACAGTTCACATTTCAAAAATAATTATTGCCATTATTTTGCTAAGGAACCAAGGTCAATAATTGCAGCCTACGCCTCTTGATGAAGAAATCAACCCCTTCTTAACAACATGGGGTCCTACTGCTGAGTAGGTATGATATAATCAGATGGTTGTAAAATTGATATCTGCACTAACAGAAATCTAAGAGATCAAAGTACAGGTAGGTGGCACAGTCTTTCAGCTTCAAAATTTCCCTTCCTTTCCCCATCACCTGCAGATTACTTCTTGCCACACCGCTCCTATTTAAAGGCAAGTGATCTTTAACGTTTTTCATGTATGCGTCTCGTATCAGAGTACGACATGGACTGCAAAGTGCAAACTTTCTGGATGTAGCCTAAACAGGCAGTACAAAATCCAGAGCTGTATGACGAGACATAGAAGTCCTTAAAAACAGCAACCAAGGTTATAAACAATTTTGTCTTGGAGACAGTTTCTCTCAATTCAGGAAATCTTTCCTCATTTGTTAGAAGAACCACCATCAGTATATAATATTTAGAAAACATAACTAATACTTAAACATGTCTTTAGCTAATAGTCTCATCTTAATCTGACACAAACAATATAACCAGTTAGCTAATTTTCCTGTGACTATGATTTGTGTGGAAAATTAGACAATGCTATGCTAATCTGTTCTTTATTTTATCTTGACTAACTCAAGATAAACTACCAGCTGCAAATATAACTGCTTAGGGGGTCTTTGTAAAGTAGGTATTCAAGTAAAACATTTATTTTTTTCCTTTCCATTCCAAGTTGAGAATCATCTGCCACTAAGTAAATTTCTGCTACATGGCACATTTCAATGTTTTATAATAATAATAATAGATTATATTCTATCTAATACATCTGGGTATTAGTTATGCTATAAGTGGTCAACTAACTATGTATACTATACTATTTTGGATATATACAAAGGCCAAAGTTTATCCTGAATAGCAACTTTACTGAGTACAGAACTAGATCTAGTCATACCAGTACAAAGGTCTCCAATGTGATATTACACAAGGGAGAAGGTACATTAAATAGTAAATACCATTAATCTATGTTTTATCAGGCATGCTGAAATTCCAATGGAAACATTCAGAGAAACAATTTTCAAAATTTGTGCCAAATAAACAATTAAAATGTTTCAATCAACTTTGCATCGAGACTTTGGTTCAACTTAATATTAGACTTTCCATGTGACTTTTTAAAAATTCACTAGTTTATTATTTGTTTTCTCATGTCTTTATAGTGAGAAACAATAGCACCCTACTGCACAGGATTGATGCATGATAGGTACAGTATATAGCAAGGAATACTGAGTAACTAGCGTAAATCAAGTAGGAAATCAATTAAAAATGCTATAATGTTTTGCCAATTTTTTTTTAAAAAAAACCCTGCAGTATAGCACCTCCTTTGGGAATAAAAAATAAAATAAAGCAGCGCATTCAGAGAACAGTATTTAGCTGTCTGGTGTTTTTAAGTATTTAACAGACTATCTCAGGAATTTGAGAATCATCAAATATGAGAACATGATCTTATAATGTGTACTATTCATTTCTGGAAAAACGTAATAAATAAGATCACAGAAATGCACTGATGAAAAGTATAAATTCAACATCCTGAGGTTTTGCAGAATTTGGTCAATGTCGCCAGTTACGCCTTAATGCACAATGACTGAGAACCATTATAAATTCATAAGGTATTCCTGTCCTGCTGGATGCAAAACTGATTAAAACGTTAACCAAGAAAGCAATTTCTTAAACTAGGAGAATTCACATAGGGGTGGTTTTTTTTTGGCTTTGTATGTGCAGGGCATGCTCATAAATGCTATCTATATGATGCATCACACATAGGGAGGTAGTATTGTCCTGACAGGAGTGTGCCTTGCTCAACATTTGGATAGCTTAAAGACTTGACTTACAAGATCACTTATAGCAGATAGTCTCATTGCTTATTTTATGGCTTAGTGCCATGGTTCCTAAACAGTGTGCCATGGCATCCCAGAGCATTGCAGTAAAATTCACAGGGCATCACAGGTATTTTGCCTCCAGATTAATACATTGACATTTTATTACTTAAGAAACAACACCATGGGATTATTTACTAATTAAAAACTGAGCCAGGTGCCATAGTACCGGTTAGTCTTCGACTTACAACCATAATTGAGCCCAAAATTCAGGTTGTTGTGAGACTTTTGTTAAGTGAGTTTTGCCCCATTGTATGATCTTTC
Organism: Myanophis thanlyinensis; assembly: GCA_017656035.1. Classification (NCBI taxonomy): domain Eukaryota; kingdom Metazoa; phylum Chordata; class Lepidosauria; order Squamata; family Homalopsidae; genus Myanophis; species Myanophis thanlyinensis. The sequence goes on along the minus strand of JAEANM010027488.1, from coordinate 6,612 downwards.
TTGTCACAGTTGTTAAGTGAAACACTGCAGTTGTTAAATGAATAACATGTCAGTTAATTGAATCTAGCTTCCTCATTGACTTTGCTGGTCAGAAGGTCACAAAAGGAGCTCATATAACCCCGGGACAGTTCAACCATCATAAATATGAATCAGTTGCCAAGTATCCAAAATTTGACCCTAGGGATGCTGCAATGGTCATAAGTCTGAAAAGGGTAAGTCCCTTTTTTTCAATGCTGTTGCAACTTTGGTCACTAGATGAATGGTTGTAAGTTGAGGGCTACATATAAAAGTAATCCTTGACTTATGACCACAACAGAGCCCAAAATTTCCACTGCTAAGCAAGACAGTTGTTAAATGTCTTGCCAGAGTTAAGCCAATCACTATAGTTGTTAAGTTAGCACCATAGTTAAGTGAATCTGGCTTCCTATTGACTTTGCTTGTCAGAAGGTCGCAAAAGTTTAACACATGGCCCTGGGACATTGCAACCATAAATAAGAAACAGTTACAAAGTGTCCGAATTTTGATCATGTGACAAAATCACATCAGAAGTATGAGAAACGGGCCATAAGTCCCTTTTTTTTTTCCCCAGTGTAGTTGTAACTTCGAGCAGTCCCTAATGCATGGTTGTAAGTTGAGGACTATCTGTACATGATCTGAAAACTACTAGGAGCACCATGAAATTAATTACTGAGATACTAAGGATACTGTGAACAAGAAAATTTGGGAACCCTTGGCTTAGTGATTTAATTTTATTTTAGTAAACCAAGGACATTTTAAATAGGATTTTATCCAAGCAGAGTTTATCCAATTTCATAGAGTTTTTGTGTTAGAAATGCAGGAGTCAAATGATAAATAAGCCATTGCAATGGCTTCAAATTTCTGCAGCATCAAAATCTTTCTCTCTCAGCTGTTATAATTACTCCCCCATTCAAACATTAGATAAGTGAAATAAGAAAATCTATGATCTATATATCAAGTAAATACCACAAAGTTAACTCTTTGGGATTCTGAGGAAGTAATCCGAAAGATAATTGTCATCTGAATTGTATTTACAAATGTAATAACGGAAATGAATTTGTTATTTACTTTTTTTTATGGGGAAAAAAAATAAGATAGGTCAGAACTTTAAGATAACACTGTCTGATTTCCTTGAGGTTGTTACACTTTTCAAAGGAATTTAAACTTTGACTGATAAGTAATTCCTAATGTAAACCATTTTGAATATTTGCAGCTGAATTGGACAATTGTCAGAATTTTCAACAACCATAATTATGAAAATTTCCTCATGATACTTAAACAATCTCAGTGTTCAAAATTATACAAAAATTGAAAGAATGCATCAGGATTGCATTGTTTCAACTAAGTAGACTCAATTAAAATAAGTTCATCTAGCTATAATTGAAGGACAAATCATCCCTGTTTGTCTTCTATAAATCATAATCCTTTGTTAAAATATACCCGATCCAATTCAGGACTCATTTCTTTGATCTTAGCTTGTAATTCTGGCTCCAGACGTGTTACAGACATGGAACTAGGAGGAAAAAAACAATAAAGACATAACATATTATCCATGATCAAGAAGTCTTAATCCATTTGTTTACTGTATAGCATAATGCCCCAGGAAGTATCTTAAAATTTATAATTCTTTAAAATGTGGCATAGTAGTTACTTGTTTTCCAAACAGCTTCTCTTCAATATTATCATAATGAGTTACAGAAAAGATATTTCATATGCTATTTTGCTATCTTCATATAATTTTATATGATATGGCATCTTAATGCACCAGACAGGACAAACCATTATGATTTCTTTTGTATATGAAAGCTGAGCTAGCAGATCATGTATTATATTAAAGCCTTTAAAATTGTATTCTTAGATATTTCTCTCCCCTTTCTACAAATAAAAATTATTAGAAGTGACATGAGTGGTATTTCTGTTCTGAGCTTGAACAGAGTCAATCTTTAGTGGGGTGGGGTTTGGTTTGGTTTGGTATTTGACCAAGTTGATTTTTCTCACAACCTCCAATTTCTCTCTCAAGGTTATGAAATCGTACAGATTTTGGAGTGGGCAAGGAGAAGCTTGCCTTCACCTGATAGCTGAAAAAGAAAAGGAAGGGAAGAAGGGATTTTCTTGTGAATCTCCATTCTGGTATAAACAAAGGGACATTCCAGAAGCATGAAGTCCCCTTCTCTGGGACACAAAAGCAGCACAGTGGAAAATGGTTTCATTTACGGGAGGAGCCCCTCCAAGTGCAGAAAGAGTGGCTTCCAGATTGCATGCAGTCAGGCAGAAAAATCGGCTGCAGCTGGTGACACCAATTTTTATCTCCCGTTTTGCCTTTATGAACAGCTTGTGCTCCTCCAATCCCCACCCTAACTCCTTTCTCCTAATTCTTTCTCCTCTCCTGCCTTCCCTCCTGCTGAGGCTTTCACCAATTTTCTTTCTTACTGAAAATGTCTCCGCTCTCTTTCCTCCTCAAACTGATCTACCCTTTCATTATTTTTCCTCTGTCTGCTGCTGGCACTCTATCTATCCTCCATGCGATTCCTCCTAGAAGGGATTTTGCCACGTTTTCCTCCATTGGCTGCATTTTCCATTTTCTCCAGTCATTTATTTTTTTTCATAATTCTCTGACATGCCTTTCTTTCTATTGTGATTTCCCCCCCTCCCCCATTTTCTCTCTCCATTTGACTCTTTCCAAGCCTTTTATGTCAGCATGCTATCTATACTTTCTCCCCAATTCATCCTAATAGTTTTCTTCTTCCTTTCCTGTATTTTTAATTCTATTTTTTCCCATTTTACTTCCTAACCTTACTGCCAGTTCTAATTTGTTGTGTTATGACATGTTCTGTTTCAAAAGAAAAGAAAAACCATAGCATGTTTTCTACCAGTACAGTAGATAGAACTATGGCACTCAGTGTCACAGTACCATCTACTGGTGGAAAAAAAGCTGCAATTTTAAAATAATGTTTCAAAAAATAACCACCTAATCACCCTAGTGCAGGGGTGGGCAATTAGGGCTTCTTCATGACTTGTGGACTTCAACTCCCATAATTCCTGAACAAGCATGGCTGGCTCAGGAATTCTGGGAGTTGAAGTCCACGAGTCATGAAGGAGTCATAATTACCCATCCCTGCCCTAGTGTACCATTACTATTGTATATACAACAATGTGAAATCACAGTTGCAAGTTCCCTAAGTCTGTTGTTGGCCTTTAGGTTCTTCATACAGGGAATTGTTTCCAAGAACCAAGAATGGCATAATGTATCAACGCTGTATATTTATTTTTAAACAAATGTACATGACTGCTCAATTCAGACGTACAGCAGTAAACATCCATGACAAACCCTCTGATGGTCATCCAATATAATCAGACTTGCCATTATCAGCCCCATAGCAGTCTGGGGGGTGCCAGGCTTGCTGAGAGAGCTATATCTTTAGGAGCTTCTAGAAAAGGTGTGAGAGCCAATACATCTCTGGACCAATGATATTCTATAGGGAAGGGGCCACCACCGAGAAGGTCCCACCATATCTACTTCCCTGCTTTGCAAGATAAATGTAACTGGGGAGAGGTGGTCCTTTCAAATAAACCAGACCCCAAGCCATGTCGGATTTAAAGGTGGTAACCAGCACCTTGACTGCACCTGCAAGCAAATTGGCAACCAGTGAAGCTCCCGCAAGAGATGTGGTTTATATTTGGGAAAAACTGTGTGAGATACTTCATTTTGAACTTTCTGAAACTTGAACATTCTGAAGTGTTTAAAATGTAGTTTTTATCATTTTAAAACTTGTATTTCTAAATTACTCTGACTTTAACGTTTCATATTATTGATGATACTGTACACTATCCAGAGCCCTTACCCCAAAGGAAATGGGCAGTTAAGAATCTGAAGAATAAATGAATGAATGATTAAATGAATGAATGAATAAGAGCTGTGCAAACCTCACTCCCTTCTAGTACTAATGATGTTATCTAATTGGATAATGAAACGTCTGCAAGAAAACAACAAGGACCCTTTAGTTCAATCCTGAACTCCAAATATAATATTCTCTTCCATCAGAAGTCTCTATGGGTGATATTGCTGGCCTTCCTAGCTAAAATTAAGATACAGTTTATGACATATGATATATAAAATCAGGATCTAAAAATAAGCTATGGGCATTCTTCTTCTTTTTTTTCTTACATTCAGGTTATAAAAGATAACTTATGGAATGTCTCTTTGTCATGCCCAGAGAAATGGAGGAAGGTATGAAGGCCAGAGCAAAAGGTAGATTTGCTACTGAAGTAACAAAACGGAGAACAAAGGTTTATTATAAAGTTATGATAGAAAGAAGAGAAATGAGAAAATGCGTATTTAGTATTGAAAAACATCCTTCTATAGTGTGAATTTGGGCAGGAGTCAGGTAATGGGGAATTAAGAATACTTGTATTCCCCAGAGGTGAGGATTGTGGCTATTGAATCAATTGAGAGGTTTTGGAAAGCAATAAATCTGTTTTCTCATTTTCATAGTCTGCATGGGATAATATCCCTCAGCGTAGAAAAGTAGTAAAGAAGCAACTATACCTTTTCTGTGGAAATAATGCACAGCACAGAGGTGTTGCGAACACCAAGCTGGAAAAGACAAAAGTTAGTATATTTTAATGTACTCAAAGTTTGGATAATTTTAAGTGGAATCAACTTCAGATTCTTGGAATAACAGTTTGTCACATTAGCACCTGAATAGTCATTCAAATATTGTAAGAACTGGTTACTTAATTGTAGCAGTTCATTTCCATCTCTGAATTCACACACATGGGTTATTTATTTGCTTGTGCAATATCTGTATAGAATGGTTTGTGGAGGGGGCCAAGTGCACTTCCTGAAGCTGCAGAGAGATGGCACCAGGTGGGGTGGCAGTCAGATTGTGTGAAATTCTTCATGTGACCCTTGCAAGTCACACACGTGGGTTAATAGGTAACTTAATACCTGGAGGAAAGTCTGCTTTCATAAAGCGATTGAAGAAAAAACTGTTTTTCCAAAGGTTGAATTCTCCTGAAGATGGAAGATCAATAATATTGAACAGAAATGGGAGGGGAAAAAATAGCGTAATTCTGGCTGGGGAATTTGAAATGCCACAGATATATCCCTAAGTTGTTAGCATGGCTGTGGATCTGAAAAGGTTAAAGTTGTTCAGCTGTCCCAGAACGAAGTTCGATGAGTGCTAAAAAGGATGGCACAATGAAAAACAGATGTGGAAAATTGCATTGTAAAGTAAGAACAGGGGCAGCAATGGTACTACCAATCTATGAAAATAGGCATTTTGCCAGGCAAATCACACCCCTCATTGTTGGACGGAGAGGATGGTAATAATTGAAACCATCTGACATCCATGGCTCTATTGTGTAAAGGCAATGTTTTCTGCTCAGGAACCAAGCAGAGTCCATCTGAAAGGCTGATTGTCATAGATCAGAGATGGGTATGAGAAGGCACTAAATAGGGTTGATATGGACGCTTCTTGTGAACTGTAACAAGCAGTTGATACACCATATCTATGAGATAGTCAGTTGAGGTATCAAATAAATCATTCTTAACAAATCCTTGATTCTACCTTTGGCTTCCATCAATAAATCAATGGGACTTAGTCACAGTTGGTAGTGAAGAATGCATTGGATTAGTATTCCTTTAATTATTAAACCAGCTACATGATTATGTTTAATTATTGCTTAGCAAGCCATGCTGTCTCTATCTAGCACACCTAGATATAGATATTTATAGCCCCAAGATTGTACGACTGAGGCAGAAGGTATGTATTTATTTGTATCTTGCGTTTATTATTTTTTCAAAATAACTCAAGGTGGCAAATATATCCAATACATCTTTCTCCTCCTAGTTTCCCCACAACAACAACCCTGTGAGGTGAGTTGGGCTGGGAGAGGGTGACTGGCCCAAGATCACCCAGGTGGCTTTCATGGCTAAGGCAGAACTGGAACTCACAACCTCCTGTTTTCTAACCTGGGTCTTAATCACTAGATCTCAAATGTTAAGTAATTGAATGAAAATTAAACAGAGCAAGTGGAGGAAAGAAATAAGTCTTTCTATTAAATAAACCTTTAGAACAGATGTGCTGTCATTGTGGCATTTATAAACAAACCACAGGGGTGATGATGTAGTTGGGTAAAATATGAGATGTGTGCAAGCAAACAAGCAAACTCAGAAAGCATTGAGAATTCCACAAACTGCAGGGATTCCATAGCAGCAGTTAGTCAGATGCCAAAAGGATTCAGAAGGAGTCATGTGCTGGGTGCTGTTTATATCCAGAAAGGTTAATTAATTTTAATTAATCTTAATTTTTTTTAAGGTTCAAACAGACTGCAAAGATGTATAACTCATGTATGTGAAAAACAGAGACCACAGTAAAGTACCTTACATTTGGAATTGGAAGGAACCTCAAAGGTCAACACTTCTAAACCAAATACTCAAAATAGATATTTATGAAACCCTACAGAACATAGAGAATCTCCATTTGCCAATATTAAGCAGATATTATTATAAACATTTATTCATTAAACATGAAACTCAGTCAACTGAACATTTAAAAATGTATCACAAATATCATTGACTGGCGCTGATGG
>JAEANM010027487.1:0-10534 GCA_017656035.1 Myanophis thanlyinensis | reverse complement strand
GAACAAGTACAAGATAAGTAGAGACTATTTTTTTCTCGTCCTCTTTTTTGGAAATCAAAATATGGTCACCCTAGGTAATATAGCCCAGTTAAGGAATAGTAATAGCCAAATGTAGTCCTTGACTTACAGCTATTCATTAGCAATCACTCAAAGTCACAATGGCACTGAAAAAGTGACTTACAACTGGTCCTTATGACCATTGCAGCATTCCAGGGGTCATGTGATCAGATTTAAGGCATTTAGCAATGATGTAGTAGCATCCCTAAGTCATCTAATCATCATTTCTGACCTTCCTAGTTGGCTTCTGACAAGCAGTCAATAGAGGAAACTGGATTGGTGTAATGACTGCATGATTCATTTAACTGCAGTGATTCACTTAACAACCATGGAAAAAAAGATAATAAATTAAGGCATGTCTCACTTAACAACTGCCTTGCTTAGCACTGGAAATCCCTGTCCCAATTTTTTTCGTGAGGAGTGCCTGTACTGCTGGTTTACAACAATAGCCAATTGCTTTCTGGTTCACTCTTTTTACATTGAGGAAATAATAAGACAGAATTCAGGGCTGATTCTTCAGGCATTATTAATTGAGAAGTTTGAATAATTGTATCTATTTTGATCTATGGAAAAATACATTCCAAGCACATTGCAGGGCTACTGTCTCATGCAAACAGTTCATGGTGCATTGTTTCATGAACAACTATTCCTGTGTATTTTCTTAACATTGATATGGAGAAAACCCACCAAGAAAATGAAAGGTTCTTTGGCTGATTTTCAGCAACTTAGTTCTACAGTTCCATTTGATATACAAATGATGACCTTGTGTTGAGGTTCCCTGTAAACAGTCTTAGACTATTCTTGATGTTGAGTTCATCATATCATAAACGCTTAATAGATGGGAATGGAATGATTTCAAGTGTCACTTTTCAAAAGTGTATCTAAGTTAAATATAAACATTTGTTTTTATTTATTATGCATTGGTTTAAAAACCTATGTGATTTGGAAAAATACATGAAATAAAACAGAAGTCAAGATAGGGTAATATGAAATGTCTGTATTTCATTTGGCTTGGGGAAATAGTAAATGGCCTTTTTTTAAAGAATGGGATGTAAAAGTCATTTTTTAATTAGAATTTTGCAAACCATTAGTTTTTTCCAAATACAAACTATTGTTAAATTATATAGGAAATAATGCTTATAATTAAACCAGACAATGGTAGACTAAATTTTTCCTATATACTCTGTAGACTGATTCTTTGAGACATAGACTAAGGAAATGCAGTATTTATAGTCTTGATAGAATTTCATGTTATGATTGAACTTCTCTGGCTTCTTTAGCATTAGTGCCCTGCTGATTTCCCTGGTGCCTTCATATGCAGAACTTATGGGAAACATCTGGCACTGTCTTTTTGATCATCTTGTTTGGTTAAACATTTGAGCAGCTGCCTTCCATTTATTTTAACAATGTCACTTACTATACATTGATTAAATGTGCTTGAATTACTTGCACACAAGAAAAAGTTGATTTCTAAAAATGGATTCAAATGTGCATACCATTATATCCCAATAATTTTATTATGGATTATATTAAACAGGAAAAAACAACAAAGATTCCTAATACATACATATATACATAAATGTAGATATAGATTTAGAGATACAGATTTATTTGCATATGTGTGTATGTGTGTGTAGAGCTGTTAAACATTGCCACAAATACTATCCCTTAAGTATCCAAAAATAATAATATAAATATTACAAACTAATCCATTATAACACTGAACATTTTCAAAAGTAAACAATTCAGTCCAGATAACCATTAAATATTACTAAAGGTAGCAATTCAGTCAAGCCAATTGTATGCTTTTTTATCTTCTTCCTCCCAGCCATACTTAAATCCTATAAGAAAACAAAGCAGGTTTTTTCATCACAAGAGGATTTTTCTGATTAGTTCAAAGTCTTTCTTGAAATCATTCTCACAAAGTCTTAGCAGTTAAACTCTGAAAACAAATCTAAAGTTACTCCTTTGCTGTGTATTGCAAAAAGTTACAAAAAACATTTAAAAAGCTGTAAAAACATACCAGACTTATGGTACTAAGATACAGTCGTTGTTAAGTGGATCACCGTGTGACTGTGTCTGGTTTTATGACCTTTTTTACAACAGTCATGAGATAAATACAACATTAAAGAAGCCTGTGTTTTGTTTTTGCTGAAAAACAGAAATAAACCCTGAAAACCAATAAAATATGTAGAAAATCAGTTAGGTGAGTGAGGATGCTACCAATGGCCTTACATGCAAGCCAGATGCCAAAATGCAATCACCAGACTATGTATCTATCAGAACTTGGTTATAAACAGCTCTGCTACATTAAGCCATCGTTGTTTAGTGAGGTTTCCTTTCTTAGTAAATAGCTTGAAGGGAAACTCAGCCAGAACTTTGTAAGCTTGCAGTTTCAAAGGTTTTTCAATCTTAAAGAGGAAGTGCAAAAAAGATTACAAAGTGATTTAAAAGATGAGGTTTGGTCCATCACATGGCTTGGAGAACGATGTAACCTGTTATTCCCAGTTGATCATAAGCAGCTACCAAAACATTCATTTCTACCATCTACTCACAAAAATCAGCTGTTGAGGCAGTGGTGAAATTCAGCCGGATTATACCACATCACCCCAATAGTAAGGATTTGAAATTGGCCCCACCCACCTGCCCCTGCCCTTATCCTTCCTTAAATGAGCTTCAATTTTTTTCTTACTTACCTGAATCAACTGTTTGGAGCATCTATGGAGCCTTCCTGATGATCCCTGCTGCCTCTAAAAGCAGTTTAAAGAGCCTCTGCAGCACGTTTGGTGTGCATGCGCATGCACCGAACTGGTAGCAAAACCGGTCGGATTCCACCCCTGTGTTGAGGAATACCAATGGGCAATCTCCAGGTTTCCCTCTGTTTCAGAGAGCATTTCAGCATTCTGATCTTATATCCAGCTGTATTTGGGGGCATTATGTCTCCACATTCTACCCAGAGTGGAGAATAATAAAGGCATTACCCTATCTTGCCTCACTGGAAGTCCATACCTTCCATAGATGTAAAAGCCATTCATTGTTCAAAGGGTTATATAATGCTACTTCCATGAAGGTCATGCGTGAATCCTGCCACCAAAATTAGTAAGCCATTGTTTTCTTAAACTTAATCATTTCATATATTTGTTTTGAAAGAAAAAATCTTGTAAATTTCTTAGGAAGCTTCATTTTTTTTTTCTATAGAATGAGGTTTTAATAGTTTCAAAATGTTTACTAAGATAGAACTTTTTGGCAAGTTAAAGAATACCCAGTATTGCTTCTTACCATGTTTGAAAGCTTACAACTTAACATGGCATTTAGGATACATTTAATAAGGGAGACATTGAATACTGTATGAACACAAATTGACTGATTGTGTGCTGACTCTGTAACTATATAGATGGATCTTCTCCAGAATAATTTGTCTCCAAATTATTGTCTCCATTCTCTCTCCTTCAAGTATTATTGAATTAGTCTTACTATCTTATATATTCCTCAGTTTATCTATTTAGTTATTGTGCATGTTGTATTGGATAGGCAATAGCCTTTCCAACTACAACAGAGCCAGAAGGTAAGATATTTATTTTAACTTTGAAGTTAAAATAGTTCTGTAGAATTTATTCCATGAAATAAAAATGTGCTCAAATACAGTATATTTTAGAGTTATGTGTTACCTAAAAGCAATGGTAACAATGATAGCCATTCTAAAGTCATACTTAACAGTCTTCTACAATCAAGACATGGGAGGAGATGCAAAACTTTTACTCATACTGTTTCTATGTATGTCTGGTTTTTACATGTGCTTATTGTGTGGCAATTTCACATATATATGCATACAGTATATACATTTGGACCATCAACAGTCATCAGCCATAAAGACAGTTTCTTTTGAACTCCACTTGATATGTGTACTTATAGTTGCTATTGTCTCTCTATTTTATAAACTTTCAGTAAAATTATATTTTCTGTTACTTAGTGTGATCATCAGGAGTCATAAGTCATATCAGAAATGTATATTTAAAATCAAAGCTTATAAATATATTTTTTGCTAAAGAAATATTATAAAATGTGAAAGGTGTTCAAGCATTAGAGATATTGAAATTATATTGTGACATTCTGTATCATTCATTAACACTGTTATTGTCAGCAACTCTGTTGTATTTGTCACTGGCCTTAACAATGACTGGACAATTTCCATATACAATTTGTATTGTAGAAATTGCTATACAATGAAAAAGTTAAGAAAAGGTTACATTTAACAGATTAGGATATGCAAAAATGAATTGACTGCAAACTGGGTGTAATTAAACAACTGATTTAGAGAAAATTCACAATTCTCTTTCCTACTAGGCCTCATACTACTACTTCCAAATGGATCTCTTCTTGAGATGTTAATAATTTATATAAATTAAAAACAGCAATACATTGTTCTAATTCTATCTTATTTCTACATAAACAGTAAAATACACTATTATGAAAAGTAGTACATTTATAGTATTTATTGTAAATTCAAATGAAAAGTCATTAAGTAGTTATCGGTTGGCGTGGGCAATGCCCACTTAAATTATTTCAGGAATTTTGTGTTGCTAATAACAGCTTCCTTTTAGACTAAGTCTGCCAACTGCAACTAAGCCTGTGTAGGCTGACAAAGTACATTCCTGGCTGTATCAGAATATAGAAAGTTAGACTGCATTGCATTCTCTGTGGTTGTTTTAGATGAGATTTTGTTCTGTTTTTTATAACCAGGATAGATATTTCATTGCATCATAAACAGTGTGCATTTATTTTTATTTACTGTGTTTATTATATTCTATCTAAATTTCAGAAGACTACTTTAGGACTGAAAAGACTGTAAGAAACAGTGAATGCTCTTTCACATCTACATTCTGTGTGTGTCTCAGTAATCTATATAGATTTTCTGGTTGGTCTGAGCAAGCGAAAGTGTGAAGTTTTGACATGAAGTCTCTAGATTAGATCTCTTAGCTTTTATAAATAGCATGAGAATGCTTGGGATCAAATTGGACTTTGGTTCCACCTCTAATACACTGGTCAAAACATCCTTTTGACTGATATTATTTCTTACTACTAGCAGAAAATGTGGATGTGGCACTGGGAAGGCTGTTTACCTGGTCTACATCATCTTCTCTATATTATTATAAGGTATAATGTGAAAGCTTCAACTGACCAGAGCCATAATGGGTGGCAGAGACATAAATCTATATATTTAAGAACCCAACTGATTGTGCCTGCAGTGTGTAAAATATTATGATAAGGAATAAAAGAGTAATTAGTAAAGAATATTGCTGACTGAAAAAGGAAGGAAGGACGGAAGGAAGGAAGGAAGGAAGGAAGGAATTTTAAAAGAGGAACTGAGATTGTCAAAATGGGGAATGGATAGCCATGCAGAGGAATGAACCATAAGAAGAATGGGCAACCTGTAGCATTCCTGATGTTTCAACAACTAGTACGGCCTATGGTGAGATATATTAGGAACTCTAGGTCATCAATCTTCAGTGGGCCACATATTATCCACATATGATCACTTGTTCGGAGTCAGTTACAAAAATAATCTGTAAAATATTTCTTTCCATTTCCTTCTTCCACATACTGTACATTTGTAAGGGCAATTCTTTTGACTGAGTTGAGAAGCAAAGCACATTTTGTAAAACTCTTTTTCTAGGGAGAAGAGGGCCTATTTAGCTACAGATGAATGAATCTAATCTTGTTGAAGGTCATGCTTTTATCCTGGAGAGTGCAATTTTTGAAATGTTTCTTTTTTTCTGTTCTTTCATGGTTTAAAGCATCTAAATTCCAACATAGCAACTGAATAATGAATGACAACAAAACTCTTCATATATCTGACCAGTAACCAAGGTCAACAATTTGTTACATGAATATTCCTGTTATGACAACTGAAATGTTCATGTTCAGGATGTGAATGTCAAGGATATTAACAGAAATCCCTGCGATTTTGCAGCAATTTTTGCTATAAGCATTTTGTATATCAAGGCAATCTGCATCTGAAAGCAAACTGGCAGTCAGTGCAGCTCCTGGAATATGTAGCATGTGTCTTCTTAAGGTTACATGTAACTGTCCATGCAGCTGTATTCTTCACCAACTGAAACTTTTGGATGCTCTTGTAGGGCAGCCCTATGTGAAGTGTGTGACAACAAACCATTCTGGAAGTGGCCAGAGCATGTGTGATTATGAAGTTTCCCAACTGGTGCTCAACACAAAATTATGCAAAAACTACACCTTGTTACTCAGAATACCAAGGATTTTTTAATGTGACTTTTATACATGTATTAAATACAAAGAAAAACAAAAATGAGAAATTAAGAGAAGAATAAAGAAAGGGGGAAAGAAAATATGAGATACAAGGAAAGAAAAAATGTATTGACTTCTGACTCTTTTTAGTACAGTACAGGTTAACATTACAGCCTCAACTTTTTACTTTTACATATTAGTATATAACTAGCCATTTCTATAGCAACAAATCTATCTAATCAGCATAACAAAAGTCAAAGTTTCATTTTTTATCACAAGCACAAAATTTAGAAGTGATATGCAAGTAAAAAAACATATCTTCTTCTTTTTGAATAGAACTATCATTTTAACCATTTCTGCTTTAACTTCCTTACTGTTGAAATAATAAGTATTTCTATTTGCACTTAATAATCTTTATAAACTATCACCATTTATATTAACAAAATCCATTGTATTCTTTCATGTTCTTTAACCTTAAAGGGAAAAATATCTTTTTTTCTTTATCCATTTTAAAACATTTTCTTTAAAAACATTTCTAAAATCAAAACATTCCAATACATCTTTTTTTAAACTTCCTCTTAACATACATACTTTAAAGTTCATTTTCAGACCAATAAAATTCCAACTAACTTCAATTAACTCATTAAATTTAGATCACTCCCAGGATTAAATCTGCTTCCTTTTACAGACAAGGTAGATGAACTACAGTCTTTTGTGATGGGTGATAAAGTGCCTTAGAACAATTTGTTCATGGAACCATTAAAGAAGAGTCAAACAAACAGAATAGTACGTACTCCTTTTGCTGACAGCCAGGAGTAGGTGTTAGTTTAGATTCTCGTAATAATAGTTCTCATAGGAAAAGAGATGCAGCAGTTGGGTTGGTATCAGTATCAGATAACTCATCCTTCATTTCTCTAAGAAGTAATTCATTGGTCCTAGTGGAGACATAAATATTCAGAATAGACATATCCTGATTATATTTCCCTCTGTCTCAGGTTTCATTCCTGGTGAAATACATGCCCTTTTACTGGACAAGACAAAATAAGAGTTTCAGAACTCTGTTTTTTCATTGTTAGTAATTTAGATACCAAGGAAATGACTAATAGCCCAAATACTCACCATCCTGTGAGTCCAGTAAACTTTTTTATCCCATTCACCTACTTTATCCTTTTGCCACTTCTGCTTCTCTCTGCCCAATCAAGCATGATTTTGTTTTCTATCATCCTTTGGAAATCATATCCAAATCATTTTTTAAAGGAGCAGCATTATTTGATTCAGGTGAGAATGATTGCTCTTGCAATATAAACCCACATTTTGAAGCTGTCTTCTTTTTCAAATTATTTCTTAGTACAGCTTTTACTGCTGCTTTATCTGATTTAATTTTTTTCTCATGGAAGTGACCTTATCTTTCATAAACTTGTCTAAATGTGTCACTCAATTACCTCTCTACCTGTATAGTGAACACACTTATTTTTGAGCCTAAAAATCAAATAGTACTGTACTTAACTAATTCGCTTTTTTCAGGTAGTCCTATTCATGTCAGGTTTTATTTTCCCATTTGGGTCTACATTAATAAAATCCTACTCATCGTTACTCTTCCTTTATTAAAATCTGGTATTTTAAAGTCCAAGATTTGATTTTTAACCACACCTAAATTTTTAAACTTTACTTAGAATCAAGAACCTCAGAGTGCTTTCTTTCCCTTTAATATTCCTGTTATTACCTCAAATAATTCTGTATTAGATAAGATTAAGTAAGAGACAGCTGATCCACTAAACTCTAGGAAGAAGAAATTTTATTGTTTATTTATTAGAATTTGTCAAACAAAACTGAGAACAAGAATAAAAGAATAAAAATACAATGATAGTGATGATAGACACATTAGTGCACTTATGCACATGCCCTCTACTGACTACCGTATGTAAGGTACACAGAAGACAATTTGTGACTGAAACTGTGAAAGTTGTAGTTGAGACAATTGAATCAGGTAGAGCATTTGACAAAAATCATACTTTTTACAGTCAAGTTTAGAAATTGCCAGCAACAGCAGTGAAAAATTTCCTGGAACAATTGTGACAAAATTTAACTCTCAAGAAATGTTAAAATGGCCTATTTGAGAGATCAGCATTATGGTTTTGAAAGGATCGCATGCATTATCTCCTTGTTTGATGTGTGATAATGGACAGCAACAACAGTATTACTTGTATCCATGTCTCCACTATAGTCTTCTCTATCGCAAATTCTTTTACTCAGTTTTTAAGCTGTTGTAGATGCTTTTGACTTTCCATATTACATCTTTTAATGTTCTATTGCTTCTATTCCTTTTGCACAGATTATATTATTCAGTCAATGGGCTGTAATACCTACTAAAATATATTTGATCTGCTTTATTAGAAGGTCAAGCTCATCTCATTTGTCTTCTATATAGTATATAGAGTTCTCTGATTTTTCACTGAGTAGGTTAAAGTGCATTAATGTGTATTAAAGCAAACATTCAACATCCAGATCAACAACCATTAATTTACTTGTCTTCTGCAATGTTATCCTATTAGTATTTTGGTGAGTAAGACCTGAATCAAGAGATATATATGATTTAGAATTGTTATTCACCTCAACTGTTGATTTAAAAAGAAAGACATGTTTATGCTCACATAACAAAATACAATTCAGAGCTAAATGTCTGAAGTGAATGTCTAACTATCTCTATTCATTTGGACTTCTTCTAATATTAATGCTATTATCATTTTAGATTTAGTAGTGTTTAATCAGAATTTTAACCCATCTCTCATCATAAAATTGAAATAGATTAAAACAACAAAACTCTATCTGCATTAAGTTACATCCATGTTTTCTCTTAAAACTGTCAATTGTATATAAATGATAAATCAAGTGATAACTATGTCACCATAGTAAAACATGAACAGTTGAAAAGTTCCACATACATATGACAAATTGTCTACTTTTACATATTTCCAGGATGAATCAGGTTTCAATACTAGTATGAAATTAAAAGAGTATATAAATCTCTGTTAAACAATACTGCTATGGTGTCATCATGTCCATAACATCAATCTTAAGGCTACAAAAGATATCAAATGGCAAACCCTGATTTCATTTCAGTAATTACTATTGATTGTGACAGTCTGCTCTGAATTACAGCTGAAGTCACACAAGGAATATTAAAATTTTATCCCTTAGCTTTAATAAAATCTTTGGCTATTCTAGGATTTATTATACTGCCATGATTTAGGGCGGAAAATTATCTCTTTTTGGATCACAGTTTAATCATAGCACAAATAAAATTCACTACTAATTACATTGATACCGATTAGCTAACATTCTTGAATTTAGTTGGGTCTTTATGAAAATTCTCTGTTCTCAGAAAAGCTACAAGAATATCAAGGACATCAATCATTTCCAACAAAAACTAAGTTTAACATATCAAAAGAAAAATTGTTTGAAAGTCTTTAAATTTAATAAAAAGTGTCAGGCTCAAGGAAACAAAAACAACATGGAGTTAATTTCAAAATAGTTTTTAATTGTATTCACCTATGGACAGAATCTTGCCAGACTAAAGAAACTGCTTGCATATCTATTATATATACTTTGTGATATATATCTTGTGTATATTTGCTGGGGTGTATGAGAGAGAGTCAACCTTTGCCCCTTTCCTGCACACCAAAGATCCTAGGATCCAGTGTTTCTTTGCCCTCTGGCAAAGAAGGTATCCCTCCTGTGGCTCTGGACAACATTCAACCACATTGATGATGATGATGTTGTCCATTCATTCAGTCAAGTCCAACTCTTGGTGATTCTATGAGTCAGGTCTATCCACATCTTCTGATATTGCACTATTTCTTTGAGTTGTTCTATGTTCTGGCTGGTATCAGCTTTGATAGTGTCCAAAGAACTGTGCTCTTTCATGGGCTGGTTTCCTTTTACTGCAAAATCATCCAAACATAATTGCTTTCTCAAGTGAATCCACTGCTTGATGTGACCAAAATAAATGAGATGCAGTTTTGTGATTTTGCCTCCTAGTGACATATTTGGTGTTATGTGCTCTGGTACTTTCTGGTTAGTCGCCTTTGTTGTCCAAGGAATATGCAGGAGCCTTCTCCAGCACCACAGTTCAAGCAAGTGAAAGAATGAGGAAAAGCTTCTTTCCACAGGCAATACAGACACTAAACCAGGAACCACAAGCACACTCAGGACCACA
>JAEANM010027485.1:0-10534 GCA_017656035.1 Myanophis thanlyinensis | reverse complement strand
GTAGACCTAGCCTGCTTCTCTGTGCCACCTACTGACACAAACACGGCACAGAAGCCATGCCTGCAACACCTGGTATGTGGCAATTTTATTTTATTTTATTTTAGTTACATTTCCTTTTCTTATCTCATGTCTTTATTTTCTTTGGCTCATTTCTTTTGTTTTCATGTTCTTTACTCCAAAAGGCAATAGTGAAGTGGGTATATGTGGGTGTTAAATTTCAACTCAGGTGAATTTCATAAGGAATTTGATATTTCCCATATAGGCAAAGCATTCAAATAACTTCAAGCAAAGCAAATATAATTTTAACAATGCTAGTGACATTTTAAATCATCCATATGACCATCTTTCACATATCTTGAAGGTGACCCTGAAGGAAAAAGAAGAAAACCAACAATTTTACTACATGCCATCCTAGTGATAAGCAACCAACCCAGAATTGTGTGTTTCTGTATAAAATATGCAGCTGCTTTACAATTTTAAGTATTTTTGAAAATATTAAATGAACACATTTGTTTATTCACTTCACTATCGTCCTACATTTAATAGCATATAATACATGCAACACCATGTATTTTAAAACAGAAAATAATTGTGAAGCACTAATCATCCAAAGCAAAATAGTACATGATGCAGCAGATGCTGTAATTTACATTAGTCACTGCTCATATTAGAAAAATGATTTATCATAATGGTAAACGTCAGTAGATGCTTAAATCATCATATGTGCCATGTAACTCTTTGGCAACTGTCAATGTTGGAATGTAAACAAGCTAAAATATTAGACCAGTCCAGCATATTAAAGTTTGTGCAGCTTTTCCTAACCTTATTCTTTGGTTTTCAGAAAAAAAAAATCCAGCATTTATAATACAGTTTTGTGGGAAATGAGAATTGTGGGTTTGATCTGTGCCCGTTTTACAGTTTAGTTAGCAGACTCAATTTCATTCCATGGGTAAAAGGCTTCTTGTACTTCTTTTTATATTAACACTTCTGAGATCTGTTCAGCTAAGCATAGCATGAAAAGCATTCAGCATGAAGTGTGTGCTTATATCCAAATGCGGCTTCTTCAAAAGGTGTGGGAAATGAAGGGAATGTGAGATGTGAAGTTTGCAAGGCATGGCATTCTGAATTTGCTTTATGAACACGAGACAATAAAAACATACTTCATCTCTAAGAAAAGCAGTAGGTGTATAATGGACCATGAAAATAAGTTCAAATAACAACATACTGCATATTTCCACATCTGCATTCACAAACAGCACAATATTGTGACACGGCTTAGAGACAATTTATAAGATATTGTCTTGGCAGAAGTGAAAGTTTATTTGTACTTTTATATATTTCTTTAAATTTGTCAAACAGGTACAAGATAAGTGCAGGTATGAACATAAACATAACAAATGAAGTAAATACAAGTAAATGGGGACAGTAGGACAGGAACAGTAGGCATGTTGGTGCACTTATGCACACCCCCTTTATGGACCTCTTAGAAATGAGGTGAGGTCCACAGTAGATAGTTTGAGATTGAAGTTGTGAGGGTTTGAGGATGTAACAATGGAATCGGGTAGAGCATTCCAGGCATTGGCCACTCTGTTGCTAAAGTCGTATTTTCTGCAATCAAGTTTGGAGCGGTTTACCTTGAGTTTGTAACAATTGTTTGCCCATGTATTATTGTGATTGAAGCTGAAGTAATTGTTGACAGGTAAGACGTTGTAGCAGACAATTTTGTGTACTGTGCTTAGATCAGACCAAGATGGCACAGTTCCAGATTGCCTAAGCCCATAATTTCAATTATTCCTAATCTACCTCTCTCAACCACTCCCTAACTTATTCTCCATCCCTGTCTATTCTATTCTCTTGCCCTACTACCTATGGTCGCGAGTGGTCACATACACATTTCACTGCATTTCGTACTATGTATGTCTGTGCATGTGATGAATAAAATTTGATTTGATTTGGTTTGATAGGAATACTTTATAGTCCTGGGATTGTTGTGGTTTGGTTTAGGGCCTGCATTGCCTGTGGGAAGTAGCTCCTCCTTAGCCTCTCTGTGTTGGCTTTCAGGGAACGGAGGCACTTTTCTGACCGCATCATGGTGAACAGTCTGTTGTTGGGGTGGCTGGGATCCTTAATTATTTTCCTGGCTGTAGTTTGGCATCGTATGTTGTAGATGGAGTGCAGTTCAGGGAGCTTGGTGTGGATGATGTGCTCTGATATGCGCACCACCCTGTGTAGAGCTTGCCAGTCCTGTATGGTGCTGTTCCTGAACCATGTAGTGATGTTGCCCATCAGGATGCTTTCTACTGTGCAGGAGTAGAAGTTTTGGAGTGCTGTTGGGGGCAGTCTGAAGTCTCTCAGTTGTCTGAGGTGGTATAGGCATCGCGGGCCTTTCTCACCATGGTGTCGAGGTGTCAGGTCCATGTTAGGTTTTGCAAGATGTGGATGCCTAGGTATCTAAAGCAATCCACTCTCTCCACTGGGTTTCTGTTGTTAACGGGGATCTGGTATGTCCTTTTCTTCTTTGTTTTGTAGTCCACTATCACCTCCTTTATCTTGCTGGCTATGAGGAGCAAGTTGTTTTTCTGGCACCAGCTCTCAATGTCCTTAATCTTGTCTAGATAGGCCATCTTGTTGTTATCGGAGATCCAGCCTACCACAATGGTGTCATCAGCAAATTTAATGATGGTGGTGGAGTCTGTAGTGGCTATGCAGTTGTACATGTATAGGGAATATAACAGAAGGCTCAGAACACAGCCCTGGGGGGCTCTGGTGTTCAGGATGAGTCATGATGTGGTTGGTTGCTGTGCTTCAAATATTGAATCACATATCAGTATTTTCTCTAACAGAATTATATATAAATCACGAAGATATTCTCAAACTTACATGGGAAAAGACCCGAACAGACCAAGACTGGCATATTTGTAGATTTTTCATGGGTGTGTTCGGGTCTTTTCCCGTGTGAGTCTGAGAGTATCTTCCTGACCAGGACCTGAACACACCTAGATCTGCTTATATATGCACAACAGAAGAACTCGCAAGGCCATCACACAGCCCGTTATACCAACATTAACTCCATCAACTAATCAATCAGCAAAGCCAACCAGCCCAGCACACCACGCCCTCCCATCAGTATTTATAGAGATACAGCAGCTCCGGTCACACACTTCTTGCACTGGCATGAAGCAGAAGGCACCAGCCTGAAGATGGTGAGTGGGACCTCGCTGAAACGTTGCGAAAATACTGAATATATTCAAAAAAATAACAGATCAGTTTATTTTTCTACTCTAAAAATTATATTGTTCTGGATCTCAAGATATAACTTCTGTAGGGCTAGCACATGGAACAATTCTTCTGAGTCTTTTTGGGTATGCATTATACTCAGAAAGCCAAGAAGAGATTGTGATGATAACAATAAAAATATACAAATTCCTTTTGTTTCAAATCTATATGTATTTTACAATCAGTAATGAAAAAGCAAAATATAAACAGTAAATTAAAACAGTGCAAAAATTATATATTCAATTTAAAAATGAGTGTAAGAAACAAAGCAGAAACAAATGAAGTCCATTAATACATGGTTTATGATGTACAGGAAAAGCTTGGGAGAAAAGTAAGACTTCAGTAGTTCCTAAAAAATATAATAGTTCATGCCTCATAAAATTCAGTGCAAAAAAATAGAACACAGTAAGAAGAAATGTTTGCAAGTAACTGCTATTGGGATCTTAGTATATGCGGGAGGACTTTTTTTAATCGTAATGATCAATGGGCTCTGTAAAGATGAAAGCGGTAAGGGATATTGCCATGTATCACAATCCCAATTTATTTGTTATGACTTTCCCAGTCAAATTTGTTTCCTCTAAGGATGTTTAACTCAGAAATGTAAAATAAAGTATGGACAGTCATTAAATCATAATGGAATATTAGAACTGGCTTGAACTAAGGCTTTTGTACTACATTTACCGTTCTTCTGGGCAACAGCTTCTGTATACATAAGATTGATTTTTAGCCCTTAAACTGCTCTGAATATGGGATTTAAATATGCTAGGTATGGTAAAAGGTCTTTGTTTACAGAAGCCATTTTCATGTATGATAAACCTGCTGTAAGATAGGCAATATGTAAATCAACCTGTCATATTGGTAATTGTATAGAACAATGCTCAGAAGTCCCTGACAGATAGGAGTCATGTGGCTAATATAGATACTTAAGTGACAATTCCTAATTCTGCACTGAACTCACAATTTGTGGGAGGAGATTTGTGTTAACAGGATTATGAAACTGATTTATATTATGTCAATCCAAGCTCAAGATACTAGGGATATAATTACATTAGTAAAATCAATGGTGCAAGACTTGTAGAAGAAGCTATCTTACCTTTGGCAGAACTATACAAAATTATATTACTATCAGCAATCAAAAGAGAACTACTCTCTACAATTCTCTTGTGACCTTTTAGCAACCAGAGAAAAGTGCTACAAGTTTATAGCTACTAGCTCCAGTATGTAAATCTTAGGAAACAATAATCAAAACTTTGTTATCTTAATTACTATTGAGGAAAATCAAGTAGAACCCTAGATTATACATGTGACTCAGACATTCTCTTTTTTTGAACATAAGAAGAAAGAGAGCATAAGAGAGGATAATGTAAGAGAGGATAGTGTTTGTCAATCAACTGCTGTACACATATTTATGAGACACAGAGCTTAGACTCCATACCTCGTATGACAAGTGTGTCTTACTCCACACAGAAAAACATTGAGATTGAAGGATAATATGGGGCTCTGTTTAAATATATAAATGCTGAGCAAATGCTAACTTTGTTAGACCTAGTTTCCCCATAAGGGGTTCTTGGTGCTTCCTGAACTTAGATGCTTTCTTGCAGACATTTCATTATCCATTATCATTAGTGTTGATGATGTTACCTAGTTTGGGCAATGGAACGTCTGCAAGAAAACAACCAAGCTCAGAGAGCACCAAGGGCCCCTCATTTCAATCCTGAACTACAAATATTCTCTTTTATCAATAGTTATTTCACCTGGTACAGAGTTTCATTCTATTCTTATAGACAGTGAAAATGTTGGACTAGGACAATATAACATCTCTTAAATGTGCACATTGAAGTGAGTGGCATAACAATCAATGTTCCAGCTAGAAAAATGTTTAACAGTTTACATAGCTCCACAATTTAGAAGAGATTTCTCTAGAGTGTGGTTTGAACAACTTGATTCTATAGTAAGATATGAGAGATGTTAAAGGTTCTTTTTGCAGAAAGATTGTGTTTAGGTACTGATACAGCTTTTGAAGACATTTCACATGCTGTTGGGTTGTAAACTTTATCTTATAGGAAGGGCTGATTATTAGCTCTTCTCTTAAAATCTAAGACATACTGAGACATTCAGAATAATGTTACACTTTTTTGCAGGGAATGAGGTTGCACATTATCAAGAACGCTGTGTCTTTTATATCAAAACTATATAGAAGAGACTGAATTGCAGTGGTGATTTTATAATATCAATATGATCTACCCTTCTTAATACTATTTATAGTTTCTATATATGATAATAATCATATGAAATTATTATTAAATAAATACATTGATGTATTTAATTACAGAATAAATGGAACTATTTAACATGGTCAGAATAAGGATGAGAAAACAGACATAATAAGTAACCATAATATTTCTGTCATGATCATAAACAAAAAAAAGAGAACAAATTAGATGCCAGACAGCCTGTGTAACTACAGTATGGAATCAATCACAAGCAGGAAGGCTTATTTGTTTCTAACACTCTCTGCTTACCAGAAAATATTAGCTTATGGATTGCACAAAACAGAATCATAAAAACAGGAAAAATAATAATAAACAAGAACAGTCTCACAATATGGTTAGTAACATAAAAACACAACAAAGTGCCAATTATAACAATAACAACACAGCAGCAGCAATAATAATAACTTGTCCTGAGCAGTCTGAACAACCAGACCAGGTCCTGCTTATAAATATATATAAATGTAAGTAATAAATAGTTAGGAGCTAAACACCAAGGTAATATCAAATTGAACAGACAGAATTGCAGTAAATATTTCTGCTTCTTTATTAATAATGTGTAATTACAAATAAGAAATTTATCTATTTTATAACAGTAAACATGAATAGGAAATATAAATTCTGCAGTTATCCTCTTTTTCATTCTATGTAAATCTATCCTGTATCAATAAAATCTTATCTGAGTCTAGTTTGATGCTAAATGTACCTCAAAATCTTCTTCCCAAAAGTCCTGCTGAGTAAACTTGATCAGCCCACTTTGCTCTGTGTTAGGGATAAAGTCAGTTTTAAAAAGCTCTTCTTCCAGTCATAACAGTGTATCTTTATCCATTTCTCATATTATAACGATCTATGCTGTCTGTATCATTTCCCTGAATGTGGCAGCATTTTAGTATAAATATTAGAAAATATTTATAATAGTTTTGCCCATCTTTAAAACTAGGATTCCAATTTGCACAGAAGACAAGATTGTAAATCATTTGAATGTTCTGAGCTCCTGGCAGGCTAGAAAGGTTGTTAGAAAAACCACCGTATGCAAAAGATACAACCCACAGAGCCTGTATAAGGTCAAGGATATTTAGCACAGCAGTACATGTAATGAGGAGATGAAATCAATGGGACTTAACTTGTTTAACCAAGCACTTTAGTTCCACTGCTTTCAAAGGGAGACTTTGATGCAACTAACTCTCATGGGTTGTGACTATAATGTTTACATAAGCTAATTTGTTGTAGACATTATTTTTGCTTATACCTGCATGTGGATATAAATATTGCTGCAGACCAGAGTATAATGCAGTTCATCCAAACACTTATAAATTATTAGAAACAGAAAAAATAACCAAGGACATTGAAACTTTATGATGAAATTGTTCATTAATGATGCATTATCTATATTTCATTAACATATTCTCTGCATGTATATAGGGGTGGACAATTTTTAAAAGGTTAGGGCTGCAATTGAGGGACAGTGAAGAAATTATGTAATTCAAAGAAAAAAACATTTTGCCTATTTTCTTTTTTAGGAATAATGGGTTTTAAAGCCCATGTCCAAATTGTTTTCAATGACATGGTTTTACTAATGCTAGAGCTTGTTTATAATTCCTCCAAATACATACCATATTGCTATAAAGCATAGCTATATAAAAAGTTAGCAGAAAAGATTAAACAAAACGGATTTCTTCCTTGTCATTTTCTTATATTTACAGTTTGGAAAATTGTGAGGTCAATAGTAGCTTCATCCCACATGCCAGTTCCTAAGCAATAGTAAATAGATTTATTCATAGACATTTCCTTTTCTGAAACATTATTTCATTCAACAATTCCTCATTGAGGTTTTGGTATGGACAGACCAAATTTATGAGGATTTGATTTAGTCAAACCATGAACCATGATCTGATGCTTGAATAACAGCAAAGAACAACAGGTCTAATTAAAACATTCAAGTAGTCCAAAATAGGGAACTGCTAAAAGACTAAGCTCTTTGGAGGGGGACACTTGATCTCCTATTGCTTTCTTGAATATTTATGAGGGAATAAAAGTGACAAGATGGGACCACAAAATGAAAGCAGTAAGGCTTCTTTTAATTGATTTCAAAACAACAGGGTAGCCATATGGAGATGTTTAGGGAGATAAAGCTATGTAGTTTGGTATTTAACCTAACACTCCAACTTAACCATGAAGAGGAATGTTCTGTAATCACTCCAACTGAATGAGTTTAAGATCACTTACAGGACTAGAAGTTGTAAAGAATTCGGATTTCATGGAGAACTGTAAGTTCTTTTAGCTAAATATATTTACATTTTTTAGCTTTAGAGATTGAGGAGATGGGTCATAGCATGTTCTCCTTTTCTCTTTTATACTTACAATTACAAAGTTATAAATGATTAAAAAGAGCTACAATATACTATTCTGAATACAGAATTTGACACAATGCTGAGAATCCTCATCCTATATAAGTAAGGGTAGGGTTTTTTTTAGATTTATAAATATCTGTTATATCAGGGTAAAATTATCTAACAATTTTTATATTTGCTTTTCTGTCTTTTGTAACTGCCTGTGGTTCCAAGAAAGTGAATTGAATTGGCCAGCATTTTAAGGCCAATGTTTTCTGAACACTTGTTCCACACTGATTCATTGGCTACATTTTTCAAAACACTAATCCAAATGGATAAAATGCAGTCTTTTAATGATTTAAGCAATCAGTCCATCAGTCTTCCAAGCATTGTAAGTAATGTCTACCCTAAACAACTATACAATAAATTGGTTGACTGGATCGATTTAGAGCAGGGGTCTTCAACCTTGGCAACTTTAAGAGTTGTGGACTTCAACTTCCAAAATTCCTCAGCCAGCTTTGCTTGATGTCTACAAGTCTTAAAGTTGTCAAGGTTGGAGACCCCTGATTTAGAGCATAGTTTGGCAGATGAGAAAACAGGCTGTAGAGCTGGGCATTCTTGTCCTTGCTGTCATACTGCAGCATTTGACTGAAAAATATTTGTCCAAGTCAGGTTTTGCATTCTATAACAGCATCTATTGGCTTTAGGTTTGCATTTGGTTTTATTTCCAGGAAAAAAGGTTGTGGAGTAAATTGATAAATACCTTTTTGTAGATGGAAAGTTCTTATTGTTAATTCATGACTTTTATGAGAATTCTAGAATACATATATGCTCAAGAGTGCAATAAGATTGTACAGTATTTTTCCCTCTTTTGTTTAATCTCTATATTAATTCTGTTGTACCCAAAACAATTAAAGTAGGACACTATCCTCAGAAATTAGCCAATTGCAACCTACTGTATGAAGATGATGTAGACCATGGATGTCAAACTGGCAGCTCATGGCCAGATGCATTATGTGAAAGCTATGCCCATCCCAGCTCCACAAAGATAAAAAAAGTCACGATACATCACGTGATGGCAATGTGATGCCACGAGTTTGGTACCCATGATGTAGACTTTATCTCAAAAACATTTCAATCAACAAACTCTGAGTGACCTATTATTGCTCTGAGGAAGCACTTGAGATCAACCACAGGTAGTTCTCATTTAAGTATGGTAATTGGAACTAACAACTCTGTTACTAAATGATGTCATAAAGCTCATCATTAGTTGACTAATGATGGCATTTGCAGCAATCCCAGTTACCATTAATAATGAATCCTGCATAGTAACAGCATCCTGTAGTAATATAATTGCCATTTGTGACTTCCTGCCAGTTTTCCCATTGACTTTGCTTGTCAGAATCTGACAGTGAAGGTCACAAATGGTGATTACATGACCTCAGTACACTGCAATGTCTTAATTGTGAGCCAGTTGCCAAGTGTCTGAATTGCAATCACATGTCTCTGGGGATGCTGTGACAGCTGCAGCCAAGAGGAGCCATCATAAGTTCCTCTCAGTTAGTGCTGATATAATTTTGAACAATCACTGAACAAGGGTTCATTCAACAATGACTACCTAAAACATTCTAAAACAAATTAATTATTGCAATGTGAACTAGAATGCACATGTGGTAGTTGAATGCTGTTAAAAATCTTCAAATATTTGGTCTTCCCTAGGTTCACTAAACCTATTGCACTTCATGTAGGTATGTTATGCAATATGCAAATTTCCAATGAGGACATGGTAAGCTAGATGTCCCTGAAGGAGTGTGAATGGCATTACCACAAAGATTGGTGGCCAGGAATAGAATATTGTTTTGGGAAAGTTATAAATGGACTGAGGATCTAGATGGGATTTTGAAATTAATTGAAAGTGGTGCTGAGAGGCAGCAAATCCCTTCTGATGAGGAATAGTGCCTCCACCACTTGATCTGAGGGTACGGAGAGTAGATCAGAGGCAAACTCAAAGGAGGGCCGTGAGGCTGCTAGTGAGAAGGTTGCCCTGCTCCTCCTCATAAGGAACACCTGGCATTAGCTGACTTAAGGAGAAGCTGGGCGGTGGGCTGGCGGTTCTCTGTCAGGAACAATTGTTTGCTTTGGTTTATGGCCCCCAGCTTTGGTAAAACTCAGCCTTGATTTGTGTTTCTACATGTGCTTTGCCTTTGTTTTGCAGACTGCCTTTTGCCTTGTGGACTAGATTTGCCTTATGGACTTGCCTTATCCTGTGGACTTGCCTTGGCCTTTGGCCTTTGACTATAGATCTTGCCCTGTGAGCTTGCACCTTCTCTTTGGACTTCCTCTCTGCCTTTGTAAATTGGTTTTATTGTTTACTGGGCTTTTGTTTGTGGGACTGAGGGTGGCTGTCTTCAGGGACGTGTAGAGTGGAGCCTTATCAGCTGTTGTTGGGTGTTTGTTATGGCGTTAACAGAGCAATAAAGGACTCTATTGATGTCTGCTTCTGCCTAGATGACCCAAGTTATAAGTGTTGCAACTACCACAGTAACTTTTTTTATATAAAAATTTTATTGAGTTTTCAACAAACAAACAAACAAACAACTACACAAACAGACACCAAACAATGTATCTTTTTTTGAGAGCAGCAAGATCCCGAATTAT
>JAEANM010027484.1:0-10534 GCA_017656035.1 Myanophis thanlyinensis | reverse complement strand
TTCTTCTTCTTCTTCTTCTTCTTCTTCTCATGACTCAGCATAAGTTACCATGAACAAGGCACACAAAAGCACCTATATTCTTCTTTGTGATTGTGCATGTGACTCTGGTGCTCAACTTAGCAGTCAAGATACTCTACATCTTTATTACATTATTCAGGCAAGTGATTGGCTTTTATTAAAATACAGGGTAAGAGAACAACAATAACAGTCCTATATTTAAATCAGGCTTTGATTTAATAGAAATTTGGTCACAGATCCAAACAACAGCTATATCAGATTTTATTTCTATTTGTTAGCAGCTCTAATTCATAACGTTTGATTAACATTGCAATGATAAGCCAAGCTATATAGGGAATAACATATATTTAATTTTAAAGTTTGAGCATATTTGTTGTGAAGATGGAAGGGAAAAAAACCTATTCCCACCAGATCAAAGTGGGAGGCAGAACACTAGGCAACCAATATACAGTATTTGACTTTCAAGAGATTATACAGCTCAGCTGTAATAGAATTTATAAAGAAAAGAGATAAGCATATGCCCACATACACATATTTCAACAGCAACATGACTTGTCAAGGTAATATTGATGTTAGACAACAACAAAATGAAATCAGTTGAATTAGCAATAATAATAAAATTAATAATAAAAATAAGCTTACTTTAAATGAAATAACCATGTAATTAAATGCTGATGTAAATAAATACACATAAATAAATATTTCAATATCATTGAAAACAACTTTATAAAATAAAAGTTTCCTTGAGAATTAAAAATAAACCCATCATATGTAAAGCCATATTTTTAAAAAAGACCTTGCTTTTATTTCTTTATTGCATCCAGATTTTTTTTAAATGTACCTGTAGACATACATGTGTTATATTTTCATTTTTAATGAAAACGAAAGTGAGAGTAAGATTGATACATTTCTTTTTTACTGTTTTTGAAAGGAAAGACAAATACAAGCAATGACTATCAGATTAACAGGATGGCATGGAGAATCTGATTTTGTAACAGTCACCCCGATAGTTTACTACATGCAATTATTACCCTTTCCAAATCTAGTCTTTTGCCAGGACTGCTACAAACTTCAGTCAGAACACTACTCCTTTACTTAAATGAGATAACAGTCCTTGATTTACAACTGTTCGTTTAGTGACCGTTCAAACTTACAATGGCAATGAAAAAAGTGGCTTATGACTGTTTTTCACAGTTACTACCTTTGCAGCAGCCTCTTAATCGTGATCAAATTTCAGATGCTTGGCAATTGGTTCATACTTATGAGTGTTGCTGTATCCCAAGGTCACAAGATCAGCTTTTATGACAAGCAAAGTTAATGGGGAAGCCAGATTCACTTAACAACCAGGTAACTAATTTATCAATTGCAGTGATTTACTTAACAACTGTGGCAAGAACGGTTGTAAATTGAGGCAAAACTCACTTACCAAACGTCTCACTTAACAACAGAAATTTTGGGCTCAATTGTGTTCATAAGTCAAGGACTAACTGTATTTTCAACTGCACTGTTAGATGCTTGGTCAGAAAACCCATCCTGAAATAATGTCAAAGCTCCCTTCCATCCAAGTGCTTGGTCCATATCTAGGAACATCTTCATAAATGTATGTAGCAAAAGGATGTCCAGAATCACACAGCTAAAGCTCCACTCCTTATAAATATCTGGAGCTCACTTTGTATGCCTCCGTAGATTAATTAAATTTCCTCCTTGTTCTAATCTCAGAATTCCTCTTTCGTCATGGTTCCCTCTACAGATCAGATTAGCTGGTCAGAATTCTGCCCAAGTTCCAAAAAAATGAAACTGAATGAAGGGAACACTCAGACACTCCTACAAGGTTCTGGAATCATGGAGTTGCTTTGTATTCAGAATGATTTTACATCAAACTGATCAGTCTGCTTGAAAAAAAAATGCCAGGAAGGCATTACTCGTGCCCCCTGAGTTCTTCTCTTGTGATTCCAAGGGGTCATGACCCATATTTTGAAAAACTGTGGTCTACACCAATTTAACCAAATCAGTTTGTAACAACATACAAATCGTTTTCTGAAATGTGATTAACCATATTTTACAAAGCAAATTCACAAACCAGATTTTGAGCAGAAACCATTTAAAGCTTTTAAATATTATTTAGGTATGTGTGATTTTTGTAAAATAATGTGCAAAAAAGACAAGACTGCATAGGCACAAGTCTTATTTATTACTTTTTTTTCCACAAAAGAAAAACACTCAACCTGAAAAAAGCAAGTCAAAAATATTGGGCTTGTCCATCAGTTTATTTTATGACTAACGTCCTTTGACTACGGAGGGAATTTAAGTGCTACATTAATTGAGGTACAGAGAAGGAAGCCTACTAAATCAAATAATAATATGACAACTTAATAAAGTAGAGACCATGAGAATGAAAGGCAAATGATGGGAATAATAGAAAATGGAATAAGTGAAGATGAGAAAGGGAGAGTAATGCTTTTGTATGAATGACAAAGTACAAAATACAGACAATGGAATCCAAGTAAAGGACTGATGAAAACATCTGAAGCATCTGTGACATATTGCTACAAAAGCATCAAGCCAAAAATAATGCTCTCAAATTAAAGATGTAACAAGCTGTCTCTTTTAAAAATGATTAAATAAACAGCAAGCAAGACAAAAAGTCAACTTCAGAGGAAATTCTTTATCCAAAAGTTATGGGGGTGTGGGGAACTAGTTCAGAGAAACTGAAATCAATTGGCTTTGTATTTTGTTTGCTGATTTGTCTTCCAATATCCTTCTTAGCGTGAGTGTTTGTATGTCTGTGCCTTCTCTTTTGAGTCCCACCAACTGCTTGGACAGGTCACTGCAGTTTTCTTGACAAGATTTTCAGAAGTGGCTTGCCTTCACCTCCTTTCTAGGGTTGAAGTCATCCAGATTTTCATGCCTAAGGCTGTTTGCCCTTTGAGGTAGTTCAGAAAAGAAGCACAACCATGACTATGATCACTCTCTTTAATGTAAGTCTACATTAAATATAATCTTGTACAGTGGTGGAATTCATTTTTTTTTACTACTGGTTCTGTGGTGTGGCTTGGTAGGCATAGCTGGGGGGGAATCATGCGATTGGGTGGGCAGTTTCTGTAAGCAGGGCAATAAAGAGAAGGCTAGAAACAACACCAGAATGTTTTTTTCCTGCCTTCCTTACAGGATTAAACCTGTCAAGTGGAAAAAAACAGAAGGAGATTTCTTCTAACAACCTGTTCTCAGAACTGCTTAGAAAATCTACTACCGGGTGTAGTGAACCTGCACCTCTGATCTTGCAAAACTGAAAGTATTCCTCTCTTCCTCTCTTTTTAAAAAACTAGGAAGGGTCTCCTTCTGAAATGAAAAGCTATGGATCTTCCTAGGGATAGATTCCTGACCTATCTCCCTAGAGTACACTGGCCATATGGCCATAGAAGAATCTTTGGAGAATGTAAGCTCCTTTGGCTAGGAAAATGGAGATGACCACTGTTCCCTAGAGATGGCTGTGACTGGACAGGGTAAGCCCTTTACCTAAGTGTTCTTCAAACTTAATATAATTACTGACACCAGAAATCTCCCTAATTTTTTCCCTATTCCATGAAAAAATGTGAAAAAAATTGACTCCACACATCTCTTGAAGGCATAAATGAAAGGTTGAAAAGTCACATATGGATCATGGATCAATGGTTGCTCAGCCTAATTTAGCCAGTGCAAGAATTCGAATAAAGCAATCCCACAAGATGGTTGCATAACGTCTGTTGGAATACATCCACTGACAGGGAGCCTGCTGATTAGATCTACTATCAAACTGGTGTTATTTATAGGATTGTTTAAATTCAGCTGGAATCTGTCATCCTATAACTTAATACCACTATACCAAGCCCATAGGTTTTGTTTTTTCTTCTATATGATGCCCCTTCAAATAATTAAGAAGTGTTTTCCCTTCAGTCATGTTCCCTATTTTGAGTTATCAATATAGTAATAAAGGTGGAATTTAAAAAAATGAAATCTTCTTCTTTCGGCTGTTCCCATTAGGGGTTGCCACAGCAAATCAACTGCCTCCACCCCACTCTATCCTTGGCATCCTCCACTCTCACCCCAATCACCTTCATGTCTTCTTTTAACACATCCATATATCTCCTCTTTGGCCTTCCTCTTGACCTCTTGCATGGCAGCTCCATCTCCAACTCCTTCTACCAATATATGGTAACCACTCTCCCTCCTCTGCACATGTCCAAACCATCTCAATCTGGCCTCTCTGACCTTGTCCCCAAAACAGCTGACCTGAGCTGTCCCTCTGACAGTTTATTTTAAAAAATGAAAAAAAAATGAAATAAATAAAAAAGGAGGGTGCTAAAGGCAAAACAAGCAGACTCGTGCAAGATGGTGTTTAAGTCTCAGAGGAAAAGTTGTTTTGAAGGAAGGTAATTTGCCTTGAGCAATTAAAACTAACATCAAACAACCCCACCCCCCCATGAAAAATGTTTTGGAATAAAAAAAGATTAAAGGAGAAAATGAAAAAGCTGGAAAACTATACACAGACTAGTTGTAGACAGACAATAACTGGGACTATACTGTAGTATAGACATCTAGATTAAAGTAGACACACATTAAGGTATAACAAGGATAACAAAATCTAAGGAACAACATTCCCCCTGACATTCAGATAACCCTGACCCCAATGGCCTCCTGTATGGTTTTGAAAATCCAGTTATTCTCCTGGGCAGAGTGTGGAATGAATGCATCCAGCAGTATCAGATTTTGAAGGAAGACACTATGGTAAACTTCAGTTAGCCTTAAGTAAGAAAGTTAATTTGGTAAAGTAGTTAAAGCAGAGGTCCCAGTACTAATGGGAACTGCAACCTAATGGGAACTGGACCACAGAAGAGGCAGGCAAGTGCACAAACGCAAAAGGCTGCATTTGAGCAAGCAGCACATTTGCACACTCCTCCCTCCCCTGTTGCCGCTGCCAAACTGCCAATCTAGAGAGCTGGGCTAAAGCATCAGATTAGAATCTGGGAGACTGACTTTTAGTCCTGTTTTAGGCACCCAGTCAACTGGGTGACCTTGGGCTGGTCGTTTTCTGTCAATCATAGGGAGAAGGCAATGGCAAGCCCTCCCAAAATCTTATCAGGTGAATTGCAGGGACATTACCAGGGACCCTTTAAAATAACCTGAGTTACTGTGTATTGTTTTTTTCCATGATCAAATTAATTGTTTTGCTTAGAGGAAAAAAAACAGTATCTAAATTTATGGCTGATATAAAACCCCTAAGAGACTTTTTGCATAAAATAGAAAAAAATACACCTAGGATCTGTACTTTTGATAGAAGGCAATTTGGATGACATTTTGATAGCTGTAATCTGAGTTCTTTCAGGTTGCAGTCAAATTTGGGGTGGATTGTTTTTTCAGTTTTTCATTATGCAATCAGGAGCCTCTCAAACTTCCTCCTAATTAATTAAATCTTCAGGGAAGACTTCTGAGAAAACACTTCCCATGGGAATTTTTTTTCAGATCAAGACATCTAAATCAGGACTATCCAGTATGGTTGAACCTGTGGCATAGCTCTCATCTTCCTCAGTGCATGTAAGGTCCATAACCACATCAAGGTAATGTCTCAATGAGGGATGTTGTTGTTGTTGTTGTTGTTGTTGTTGTTGTCAGTCTGTGCTGAGCTTGAGGAATGAATGACAGGCAGCAAAATCCCCCTCCCCATTTTCCTCCCACGAGCCAAAAAGCCTCCATTCCAAACCTGGGATCACTTGACCCAGGGCTATAACCATCTGCAGTAGAGGACTTTTTTTGCAAAAGGTCTTCCTTGCTTAGCTGGGCCATGTGGGTCAGGACAAAAATAAACACTCAAAAAAAGTTACAGTATGTATTTCAGGTAGTGTGGGGGGCATCACTCACCCATACACACTTTGTCTGTTAAAGAAGCAGCCCAGTGACCGGACTTGCTGGACTAGATAATGGCAAGCTTTTCAAGTAAATGACTACTGGTAGCTGGAGTAATCATTCCAGGTAGGCAAGGGTGTGTGAGGCACATGGGTCATGTCTCTCACTTTTTTCAGTGGGGAAAGAAGCAGACAGGTGATGATGCACTTTTGGTGAATGGGCCACTCTTTTCAGTGGGAAAGAAGCAGACCAGTGGTGAAGCACATTGGGTGAATAGGCCACTCTTTTAAGCACGGAAAGAACCTGAATAAATGAAGCAGACTATGGAGATTAAGAACATCTTTAAATGTTCTTAACAGTTTACCTGTTACTTTTTGGATTAAAACCAAGAGTTGGACTACTGAAATGATGGTTAGCACAACCCATGACTTAGTACACCATAAAATAAAGTATTCTTATTTTGAGTTTGGTTTCCAGTTGGATAAACAAGTTTATCAAGTAAACACTAAGGATACAAATGTGTCTGAAAATTCATACTAGCTGGGTGGAGACACCAGTCAACTCTATTGCACTCTGTACTTCAAATTTCTGTTGATATGTGCCAGAGTTATTTTCTTTCCTATGTGGTAAGGCAATGACTAATTTACCTTCAGATGAGAGCACTCGTGCTGAGGTATTCTGTGGAGATGTTCTGACAAATAAGTCAAGTGACAAACATTGCTCCTCTCTGGATGCAGTGAGACTTCTGGAGTCAAGCCTGATTTTTTTTTTTTCAGCTCTTAGCAAAGCATTGCAGACAACCAGTTTATGGATACACACTGGCAAGTGATTACTTGGGAAGAGTTGTCACAGGTTCAATTTCTGACATTTTTCCCACAGGAAAAATTACTTCTCTGATTCTTAAATGCAAGAGGAGAAGGAGAAGATTTTGGTGGTGCGTTCTAAGGACATTTAGGAATTTGCATCAGCTAATTTCTGGACTTCACTAAGGCTACAATTCTCATGCATCCTTTTATTAGACACAATCAGATTTTCTTCTGATTAGATATCCCCAAGGCTGCACCAGCAGACTGCAATCCTAGCCCTTCCTTCTGCAAGTGGCTGAGCTCCACAGGAATCTGTGGGATTCACTTTAATGTCTAGGATGGCACCGAAAGACTTTTGGTGACTCTCCTGCAATTCAGTCAGCTAAAAGGCAATCATAATGATGACACTGCTGTTTCCTGCTGCCACCCTGCTTATTAGTGTTTCAGATTTGCTAAACCTCAAATAATGAATACATTGTAGGGCATCCTAATTAGGATACAGATATTGCTTAGGCAGAAAAATCAGATTAAATAATAATTAGTTGGTAAAAGTTATTCATTCTGCTAAGCAGACAGTGTGGTTTCTTTTTAAGGTAAAACTAGTACTACCAACATGGGGCAGATAATGACAGATCTGTGGCAAGTGTCTGGTAGGCTGGAATGGATTTGGGTTAAAATAATTACATTATCATATTACAGGGTAAGGAAAAATCAGAATGTACATGTTTATATTTGCCACACAAAGTCCCCTGGATCAGTGTGACATCTACAAAATATAATTTACACATTTGTTGAGTCACAAATGTTTGAACTGATTGATTAGATTTATATCCTGAAGTTTGCTACATCATACATTCAAGGCACGTATTTAAATATAATGAAATAATTAAACCATTTAAAATAGTGATAAAATAAATGCCAAAATCATTTGGTATTTATTTTTAAAAACCTAGTGAAAGATAGTAATGAAACATCTGGGAGCTAAACAGCAAGCTAGGAGAACAGACCCTTGCTGAAAGATATGCTTTTTTTAAAACAGATTTTCTAAATAACGGGAAGTTTGGAATGGGCAGCTTGTCTGGCCAGCTTATCACCACCAACTCACTGCCAAAAAATCATCACAGGTCATCCCCATCCCACCAGGGGGACAACTCACTGCAGGCAGCCAGAGGAAGAGTGAGCAAGTGGGCAGAGTACAAAGCCGTGGCAGCAGTCAGAGGTTTCACATTTTCACACCCCCACCACTGCTCCTGCTGAGCTCCAGGCCAAAAAGGTCAGGGTGGGTGGGGCAGGCAGTGGAAGGCATCACATTTTCACACACATGCACCACAGCTGCTCTGCGTTCTGCCCATCTGCTCACTCATCTGCCCACTCAGGTCTCCCTCTGGCCACCTATGGTGAGTTGCCCCCATAGCAAGTTGGCCATGTGAAATTGGTTATGGCAATGTGGTGGCAGTGGGTTGGCAGAGGAGACTTGGTGGTGGTGAGCTGGCAGCAGTGACTGCCTAGACCAGGGGTGGGTAATTATGGCTCCTTCGTGACTCGTGGACTTCAACTCCCAGAATTCCTGAGCCAGCCAGAATTCTGGGAGTTGAAGTCCACAAGTCATGAAGGAGCCATAATTTCCCACCCCTGGCCTAGACACAGGGAGTTATTGAGCTACTCTCAAGGAAGAACATTCCATCAGCTAGGAAACAATGAAGAAATTTATTTTCCACATGCCAGAAACATTTTTTTTTCTAAATGGGAAAGGTGGTTCTTCAGGTAGTCCTGATACCTAGGGCCTAGGCAAGGAATGAATATATTTTAAAAAGTGTCTGTTGTGGGTACAATTCTTCTGTGATAGAATAAAGATATAGTTTCTAGCCATATTCATTCTTGTCTAGCAGGGTTCCTCTCTTCTTGATTTCAAGCATTTCCCTTTCGCTATTTCCCTTTCCCTTTTTCCCTTTCCCTGTGAAACCCACAAGAAGTAAAAACAATTCTGATCCAAATTCTGCAATATTTTTTGCATGAAAATGCTTATATTTGAAAGCTTCACTTTTTACCTTCTCAGATTGAAATATTTTTATCTATTAGATTTTTAATCTTGCCTTTATTATTTTTATAAATAACTCAACAGTGAACACACATAATATTCCTTCCTCCTCCTATTTTCCCCAACAACAACCCTGTTAGATGAGTTGGACCAAGAGAAACAGACTGGCCCAAAGACACCCAGCCAGCTTTCATGGCTAAGGAGGGAATTGAATTCATGGTCTCTCACTTTCTAGCCTAGTGCGTTAACCACTAAACCAAACTGGCTCTCTTGTATTATAGCTGCAAATGTCATCAAATGAATTTTTTTTAAAAAACATTATCTCTCTATAATCCAGAGACCCATCTTTAAGTATATGCATTGAAAACCAGTTCATTTTACTGTCTGTATTAGTACAGTCATGTTCTTGATTATCTTGTTTTAGAGATCTTTTTTTTTAAATTATGCTTGGAATTATATTTTGTATGCAACATTTCCTAATATACTGTATCTATTTTGGAAATTCTTCCCCAAACTGTTTTTCCAGCAAAAAAATTTGGAGGATTTTTGTTTGTTTGTTTTTGTTTATCCATCTTAAGACAGGATTTTTTTTAAAATTTATCAGATGAATCCTAAGGAGCAGTCTTCATCTGCCTGAGACCATCCCAGATGGGAAAAAATACTCTTCAAAACAGCTGTGTTTCACTTCCTGGACTGGAATATACTGAATTTATCTGAAAGAAAATACAACAATGGAAGCTGACAAGGCTTTCTTTTTCTCCAAATCTAATATTCTTTTGGGATGGCTATATTAAATTTGGGGTGGGCTGGTTAAACATATGTGGAAACATGAATAAAAGCAATATTGTGGTTGGCGTCTACTAATAAATGCCTAGCCAAGCAGAAGATGGAAATGAACTTTCAATCAGAAGATGAAAGCAAACTTTCAGATTGATCTAACTTGCATGAGATGTATCAATGAGAGACTTTAATTACCACCACATATATTGAGAGACAATTCTGCTGAGCATGTTTCTCCCCAGGTAAATACTGACTTGTTTTTTAGATAACTTTCTTCTTCAAAGGATAGGGGAAGGCACAAGAGGATCAGCTAACTTTGACAGAAATAGTCAGCAGAGGAGAGTTGACAAAGTGGAAAATATAGAAACACCAGGGAGAAATGACAGTACAATGCTGGAATTCTTAGCCGGAGTTTTCAGAAAAAGTGAACTAACATAGA
The DNA here is from genome assembly GCA_017656035.1 of Myanophis thanlyinensis. Classification (NCBI taxonomy): domain Eukaryota; kingdom Metazoa; phylum Chordata; class Lepidosauria; order Squamata; family Homalopsidae; genus Myanophis; species Myanophis thanlyinensis. Next base: position 573 of record JAEANM010027484.1, on the reverse strand, counting down.
GTGTTAGTAAACTTCTCTACTCCAGCAAGATGCATGTATAATAATAGTGTAGTATAATGCAGTGTATGGTTTGTTACTCTACTCTACTTATATTGCCTTCAAGTAAATGTTGACCTCTGGCGACTACCTGCAGTTTTCTTGGCAAGATTTTTCAAAAGTGGTTTGCCATTGCTTCCTTCCGAAGGCTGAAAAATGTGACTGGCCCATGGTTACCCAGTGGGATTTGTGCCAGAGCAGAAATTCAGCAGGTTCTGGCAGTTCACTAGAACCAGTAATAAATTTACTAAGCTTCTCGGAGAACCAGTTGTTAAAAGAAATCTCCTTTTGTTTTTGTTTTTTCCACTTTACAGAGTTAATCCTGTAAGGAAGGTGGGGAAAAAAACGTTCTGGTGTTGTTTCTAACCTAATTTTTATTGTCCTGCTTACAGAAACTGACCACCCAGTCACATGACACCCCCTCAGACACGCCCACCAAGCCATGCCCAGAACCAGTAGTAAAAAAAAATGAATTCCACCACTGGACTAGGGTCTCCTCCTTGGGCAGAGGGTTGGACTAGAAGACCTCCAAGGTCC
>JAEANM010027483.1:0-10534 GCA_017656035.1 Myanophis thanlyinensis | reverse complement strand
AAAAAAAAAAAAAAAGGATTGTTCATTTTCTAAAAATAGTTAAAAATGTAATAAGCACCTTGGATCATTCTTTTATGTCTGATAGCAAAGTTGTAAAGGACAATAGTTCTGGAAAGTGATTCATATCAGAATGAAATTAATTTTAAAAGTTCAATTCCCATTTCAACCTCCAACATTCCCTTGCTGGTCTAGGTCTGAAATGAAGATTTGATTGACATATTTTCTCAAAGTATACTGAATTAGCTTCTACCTGCTAACTGTTATAAGAATATTTATACATTTTATCAGAAAAGTTATTTAACTCCCATACTGGAAAAATAGTTAACTAAGTTGTAGGGATGCATTTGGCTATCTAGAATATTCATATATTAAAATTAAAATTGATATCTAATAATTAAAACTGGAAATCATTAATAGATTACAAATTAACACATGGATTTCTACCACATGCTGGTATATATGCTTCAATTTTATAGGATTGAAATATGCTGGCTGGAGAATTCTGGGAGTTAAAATCCACACATTTTAAACTTGCCAAGGTTGAGAAATATGACTTTATTGATTAGTAGAGAGATCTGAACTATTTATTCCACATTGTGTCATGGCCATATTCCATTATGGGCAGCTGAATGTACATAATTACAATTGTTCATTTTAATGTTTTTTACACTTTTTTTTCTTTCTGAAATAAAATTGTGCCACTTACCATCAAGGCTTATGGCTGCTTTCCTGTCATCACAGTAACATTGCTACTTAATTGAGGATTAAAAATAGGTCACAACTAAAAACCTGTATAAATACATATACATATCTATCTCAAACTTGATCTCTATTCCAATTTACGGTACAGGTAAATAATCATAAACTTAATACTATAAGCATTAGTAGTACATGGTTATATAAGGAGATTGTTATTGTAAAAGGTGGATACCATAACAGAAATGCTATCTAATTCCCAGAATTGAGTATTGAATATTTATATTCTCAATCAATATTATTTGATGGGCCATGAAGCATACTGAATCTGCTCAATCTATCCAGACAGGCAGAAACCATGGTAAACAGGCCCTATATTACAAAGGCCTTATTGAATACCAGAATTCAGGAGGAGCAGTCTGATTTGCACCTTTCCTCACCAGGAACCAGGGCTGTTTACAGGGTAGTGGTGTCACATGGGAATACTTTTGCTTTCATGACTCTACTATTGTCTCTGTGCTGGCATCAAGTTGATAAATGTAGAAAAAGGAAAATTTGATGAAAAAAAATCAGGACAGATTCTACACATGCAAAAACATTCTTACATGAAAATAGAAATGGATTATTTCTATTGTGTTGAATAAAGAAGCTGTCTTAGGTACGATTTGGGGAATTCAGACTATACTCACTTTTGCATTAAAAAGGAGCTGATTCCGATTGAAGTAATGCTCTGTATCCTAATAAGGAATCCTAAGAATAAGCACTTTCTCAGAAGTTTATAGAAGATAGCTCTCAAACAATTATTCTGAACAGTTTAATTTGCAATAAGATCAATTGGTGATGAATTCTACTGTATATCTGTGTTTTTAAATACAACAAATGTAAATAAGCAGGATGAGTAGATTTAATTTAGGGTTGACTGAGAAAGCAAAATGTAAACCACAAGGAGTAATTGTTATTTTGTTTGTTAAAGAAAAATTGAGCAATTTTGATGCCATACTCGGATTTGTAAGGCTGGGAACTCTTATGTTTTCTGAAGATTTAATAAAGCTAACTTTTCTAATCATCATGAAAAAAAGCTATGAGATGAAGATAATAAAGAGCAGGGATATGCACATGGTATCACAAATTTCATATGAGCTGGGTGAAAAAGGAATAAAAGCTGAAGAATAAGATAACAAATGCTTGTACAAAATGGAGGGTTTGCTTTTTTGGCACTACATAAGAGGAGAAGCAAGAAAGCTTTCTTGGTTTGTTATACTTGTATTCATGGGCTATGACAGCTGCCAGGGAATAAGGGGCTGTTGACTTCACGTTGAACATTTTAATCACTTCAGCAGGGATGCAGAATAAAATACATGTGCTTTAAATGCTGCTATTTTCAGACAACTCTTACTCACAGAAGAATTCAAAATAAGGCTTTAATAATTTATCTTCTATGTCTTATATAGCTAGACAGAGGTGTGGGAAGGAAGGCACACATGCACACACACACACGTACACACACATGTATATTCTTTTTTTCCATAGATTCTCAGAATACAAAAAAATGGCTATTTCCCCAGATCATCATCAAACTCTATAGATCACATGTGTCAGTTCACTGCAAATTCTTCCTAACTGGTGGAGGTAGGAATAATATTGTAAATATGTCCAGCAGAGATCCTACTTGTATAAAATATTGTGACCATGTTTTGGTGAAACTGGTTGCAAAAATATGCCAAAACTGTCCAATTATGTCCTCACTATTTGCATGTGGTACAGATAAAACTAACCTGATAGTTTAGTCTATACCAGTGGTGGCGAACCTTTTTGGCACTCTGTGCCAAATGTGAGCGAGAGTTGCCTACCTGCCTGTTCTGCACATGCGCAGACATGCATGTGCACAACACTCACACATGCGCATGTGCTGACATGTGCAAAATTCACACATGTGCTATTGTGCCCTTCCCAAAGCCGCTGATGGCTGCCCTCCCAGCACTCCTTCAACTGCAGGCAGCTTTGGCGGTGATTTCTCAGTCAGCTATCTTTCCCCACTCCCCTGCCGGCAGCCTTGGGGGAGGTTTCTCAGGTGGCCGCCTTTCCCCACTCTGCTGCCAGCAGCCTTGGGGAAGATTTCTCAGGCGGCTGCCTTTCCCCACTCCGCTGCCGGCAGCTTTGGGGGCAATTCCTCGGGTGGCCGCCTTTCCCCACTCCACTGCTGGCAGCTTTGGGGGTGATTCCTCGGGCAGCCACCTTTCCCCATTCTGCTGCTGGCAGCTTTGGGGGAGATTTCTCAGGCGGCCGCCTTTTCCCACCCCACTGCCGGCAGCCTTGGGAGAGATTTCTCAGGCGGCCACCTTTCCCCATGCCACTGACAGCTACCCTCCCAGCATGCCTTCGGCTGCTGGAAGCTTTGAGGCTGATCTTCTCCAGGGTGGCTGCCCTTCTCCACACCACCTTCCCAGCATGCTGCTTGCTCCTGGGGACTGGTGGGACAATCTTCTCATGGGTGGCTGTGCTTCTCCAGGCCTTCCGCCGAGCATGCTGCTTGCTCCTGGGGGCTGGTGGACAATCATCTCCTGGGCAACTGCACTTCTCCAGGCCGCCCACCCAGCATGCCACTTGCTCCTGGGGGCTGGTGGGACAATCTTCTCCTGGGCAACTGCACTTCTCCAGGCCACCTGCCCAGCATGCCACTTGCTCCTGGGGGCTGGTGGGGTGATCTTCTTCCAGGCAGCTGTACTGCTCCATGCTGCCCTCCTGGCACCCCTCCTCCTGCTGGCGGTTTTTGGGCAATTTCCTGGGTGGCTTCCCTTCCCCAGCGGCACACTGCTTTTTACTGGTGGCTGGTAGGGCGATCTTCTCCTGGGACAGTGGCATGTTTTTAGAGCATGCGCAGTTGCACATGACTATAGCATCCTGTTTTTAGCATCTGCACAGTCACAGAGTCATGCATGCGTGCGCATGAACAGTATGTTAGTTGGGCTGACTGCTGGCGTGCCAGCAGAGATGGCTCTGCATGCCAACTTGGGCACGTGTGCCATAGATTCACCATCACGGGTCCATATCTTTGCTATCTTATAGAAAGACATTATATGAAAGCCTTGATAGCTCAAAACCATGTGCAGCAGAAATAAATATATACTTGCCCAGTTAAAATGTATGTCATAATCCATAGACTGATGTCATGTAAGTTGTCATGATAGTTTGTGAAAGTAGAACTTCATTGATTGATGACATGCCATATGTGTGGTGAATGGTGAACCCTAACCATAATCATGCAAGAAGGAGAAATAAGCCCAATAGAAACAACCTAACTACTGTAGAGATTCCAAGAACTTATGCTTTGTGCAAGGCTGCTTAGGAAGAAAGGCAGAAAGAAGCTATTTCAGGTTAGCTATCTTTTAGATAATCAGCAAGCAAAATGATAAGCAAACAGAGTAAATAAAAGATCCTTAGTTCTTTACCTATATTATATTGTCTCTTGATGTCAGAAGATCATGTAGTGTTGAGCAGTGCATTTATACCTGAAAGAGTTTGACCATATCAACTAACTTTTATTGTAATAATTTGGGTTCTTAGTCAAAACCATGGAATCCTCTCTAGACATGTTAGCCAACCAACACGTTTCTACATTACCATAAATAGTCCTTATACTTTAACCAGGAACTACAAGAACACTCAGGACCACAACCAGAACCATGTCTGCATCCAACTCCCACCTTCCCAACTACCCTTAACTATTTTTCTAACCCCCCACCCTCCCTTCCTACTTAATTTACCCGCGGTTGCGTAAGCATTTCACTGCATATCGTACCATGTATGACTGTGTATTGTGACCAATAAATTTGAAATTGAAATTGAAATTGAAATTGAACTCCTCAAACAACTGGGCCCCATGCCAAGTAGCACCTTATAAGTAATAACCAGCACCTTGAATAGGTACATCTAATTGAAAGATGCTGCTTAAAACAAAGTGTGGGGCTATCATAATAAGAAGAGAAAAAGAAAGAAAAGCAAGATCATTGCTGTATGTCATGTTTTTAGTTTTGAAAACTTCTCAATCTAAACACAATTATTGTGGCTATTGGTATAAACAGTTGATGGACTAAGTAACTAAACGATTCTCTCTACTGATTACATAGTATTTTATTTAATTGTTATATAAACTACATGTTAGGACTGAAAACCAACACAATGGTTTATAAAATAAATAAAGTAATCACGCTGTTGGTAAGAAATATTATTTCAGAGGCAATCATTTAGCTTTCACATGCTTTCTGTTGTGGCTTTATTCCTAACAACTAAAATATGACTGCATTTTTACTGTATAATCATAGCGAGAAGAATGCAGCTGTAATGGAGGTTTCAAATAAATTATACTCTCCAGCACATACTTAGCCAAATATGCTTGTAAATCTGATAAGACCTCTACATTACTGCAGAGTATAACTTCAAAAGGTTTAATATATGCAAGAATGAAAAGTTGAATAGGCTTATACAACACTTGCTGCTCAGTAACAAAGAAGACTTAGCAGAATTCCATCCTGCACTTAAAACCATTTTTAGTAACTGCTGCAATAAAAGGGAAGGCAAGGGAGACATTCTTGTGAGTATTGTCCTGGTAGTCCTGTTTTAAAAATATTTTCTACTTTAAATGGTGTACCATTTTTTATCATTCTTTGAGCGAAAAAAGTGAAGCATTTAATTCCTCTTTGGCAATTTTTTTTCTCAAAGTTGGTAACTTTAAGTTGTGTGGACTTCATCTTCCAGAATTCTGGAAGCTGAAGTCCATGCATTTTAAAGTTGCAAAGGTTTATAAACATAGCAAGCTGTATTGCATTTTATTTGGCAACTTTTATGGATAACTCTAAACATGAAAATTTATATGCTGTCAATGCTTATCAAAGATCCCTATATCCTTATAACAGGAAACTATATAGATAATAATACAAGGGAATTCACTTGAATATCCTTGTGCTTTGGGAACATAAGGGAGAGTTAATAATTATTAGCAGTAGGTGAATATCAAAGGGTACAACATTTTAAGTTGAAGTGTTTTTCACCATTTGCAGGATGTGTATGCCAGTATTATCAAAATGAGAAAGTAGAAAGATTCCTTTATTATAGGGACAAAAGAGTATTGCAGGATACATGAAATAATATGCTTGTACCCGGTAGGTATGATTCATTTCATGTGCTGTGTAGGTTATACCATTTTCCTCATCAGGACACTTTGGATTATACTGAGGTTCTGGCAGAGTTGCAGCAGCTGGACAAGGCTTCTTCATGGACTGTTCGGGGAGGTCTATAAAAATTCACCGACTTGCCAACTTGCCACAGCCAATTCATCATGACCATCTGACCACAGCCAACTCAATGCAGGACAACTCACCATGGCTAACTTGCCACAGAAAAACTTACTCCAGGACAAGAGTTACACTAATATCAAAGATATGGTGGAATAGTATCATTAAAAAAGGATGCAAAAGGATGGACAGAAAGAAATGTACATGGGAAAAATTAAAATAATATTTTCTTTATTTTAAATAATTAAATACAGTTGTTAAATTGTCCCTCAGTGAGTTGTGCCCTAGCGAATTGTCCCGCAGTGAATTGGCCATGATGAGTTGGCTGCAGTGAGTTGGCCATGGCAAGTTGTCCTATTCCATGTACAGGGGCACTATAGTTTGCTGCTAGAATCCAGTGAAGCTAGCAAAACTATCCTAGGAGGTCTCAGAGTTTTGTTTTTAGGAGTAGAAGTGCACTTTTTTTCCTAAGTTTTCCAAAGTTTCAAAGTTGTGCTTTATATAAATTTTTGCCTAAGTTAGGCTCCTTTTCAATGCTGTCCAACAATATACCTTGGCTCATAAAAAATACAAAACAGATCAGGTGGGCAGCAGAAGGGAAAATCAGCAAGACTGTCATTTTTTAATATTATAAAACAATCTTCAGCCAAACCAAATTTGAAGGGTTAGACTAGGTGTCAAACTTGTGTTGTCATGGCACTATCATGTGACATATTACAACTTTTCTTCCTTCTCTAAACTGGGCAGAGGCATGGCCAGCACATGATGCATCCAATCTGTGGGCCGTGTGTGTGACAGGTACCAAGGTACCAAGCTAGAAATCAGGAGTCTTTGGACTAGCAAATCTCTCAGGAGAAAAGCAATGCCAATAATTTTGCCAATATAAACTACATGAACCTGTCTAGGCAAGGTTAGGGTAGATGTTATGTTAATAAATCATTGGAATAGCATGGGACATCCTATTTTCTTCTTTTGTAGCCAAAAGCACTGAAAAGCACCTTCTGTTGTTATAATACTTGCTAGTTTGCCAAAGGCATAAAGCATGGGTGTCAAACACAAGGCCCGAGGGCCAAATCCAGACCACAGGTGCTTAGATCTGGCCCATAGGGCCACCCTGGAAACAGTGAAAGACCAGCCTGCAGTGCCTCTGCCAGCAAAAATGGAGCCTGGGAGGGCTGTGTGCGGTCTTCCTAGCTCTATTTTTGGCTGTGATGGCCTCCTGCAGCCCTCTGTCATTGAAAACGCACCATGGTAGGGATACAGGATGTCAAGCTGGCAATGTCCACAATGGCCACACCCATCCAGTCATGCACACTCAGCCCCCTGAAGTCAAACACAACCCTGATGTGGCCATTAATGAAATTGAGTTTGACACTCCTGTCATAAAGGAAACCATTGGTCTCTTTTTATAAAAATGCTTACATTATTTTGGAGAAGACAAATGCTATATAGATCCTTGGTAGGAAAATGAGATACATTGTCTATTATGGAGCTATTTCATTTATAATTCATATTTATAAATATTATAAATATAAATATTTATAAAAAGATAAATTACAATAGTTTGTCCCTATCATGCATCTGGAATTCTGTGTTTATATGTAATGGCTATGTAGCAGCATGGGCAATTATGTGTGCCCCTACAAGGACACATTACATCTCTGGTTTCTGAGCTGTATCAAGTAGCATAGGCATGTCAAACTCAGAGTCTCCCGAGGGCCATATTATCCCATTTGAGTTTTGATGAGGGCCGCACTCTCTTCAATTGGGCCACAGTGGCTGGTCTCACCCTTGACCCATCTTGCTCTTGGGACAGCGGGATGGCGGTGGCGGTGTGGGTCAGATTACAAGCACCGGCCTTGCCCAACTGGTCCTCTGACCAGGCTAAAGAGGAGTTGCTTTCGCTCCAGGGAAGAGGCATTTCTCTTGCAACTTGCCCGGAGAGCCTTGGAAGTTTTTTTGCTTATTTGTTACATGTCTAAACTGCCTTTTCAACACTGAACTTAGGGGAGCATGTAGGGTTCTCCTTCCTGTTTACTCACTTAATTTTATTTATTGATTTAAAATATTTTACCCCATCTTTCTGCTCAAGAAGGATCCAAGGTGGCACAGGTGCACTTGCAATGGGCCGCATGTTTGACGTGCCTGAAGTAGCAGATCCCATCCAAGGTGCTGATTTTGACCTTTAAAGCCTACAAGGCATCAGATTATCTGACAGACAGTTTGTTTCTGATTATATCTACCACTTCCATCAGATCCATCAGAAGAAGTATGCAATAGGTCTTGTCTGTGAGAGAATTCCATCTGATGGGATCTGGAAAGCAAACATTTTCTGCCATGGCACCTACCCTTTGGAACATCATCTTTCTCAAGGTAAGCCCAATCCTTATGGACTTCTAGAAAGCCATTAAAATAAGTTTTTTTTTAAAGACTGAAGATAAACAAGCATGATAATAGGTAGCTTCCATGCTGGCTGTAGTACTATAGTGTTCTATTGCTTGTGCTGTTGTTTTTATCTTTGTTTACTATTTAATACTTTCCAATTGGTTTTGTACTAAGATTTAATAGGCTTTATTGTACAGAATCCTGATTCACTTTGTGTGAGATGGGTAGCCATGTAAATTTTACAAACAAACAAACAAAACATACAAACCTACTTAAATATATGCACATATACATATACTAATATTGGGTGACACCGTGGCTTAGCGGTTAAGATGCTGAGCTTGTTGGCTGGAAAGCCATCAGCCAAGGTTCAAGACCTAAGCACCATGCAATGGGGTGAGCTCCTGGCTTTGCCTCAGCTCCTGCCAACCTAGCAGTTTGAAAGCATGCAAATGCAAGTAGATAAATAAGCATCATTTTGATACAAAGGTAACAGCGCTCTGTGGTGTCATGCTGGCCAATTAGTGTAGAAATGTTTTTGGACTGCACAGGCTCCATGGCCTTGAAATAGAGATGAAGCACTGCCCCCTAGCAGAGTAAAATCCTTTTATACAATAATACACAAAACAATATTCACCACTACTTTTTTATGTTGCATGGAGACATTTTTAATCAACAATGATCAATTCCATGTGTTCCAAAGATATTTCTCAAAGCATGTTCAACACTAATATTCCTCCATATTTCCATCTATCCATATCTTTCAGAGGGGATGGCCATAATTAACAACAACAATATCATTCAGAAGTATTATGTTATGGATAAAGCAAACCTGTATTTTATTATTACTGAGGAAAGGGCTCTTTTTGGATGAGTTGGACTCCAGTGATTTCATGCACATATGTGTATCTATTTCTTGGTAGCAGTTTGGAAATGGTTTGCCATTGCTGTCTTCTGATTCTGGCTCACATATCAACATTCTGGTCACACAGTTAGCAAGGCTGACTTTAGTTGCCTCCACATATATTTCAGGAGAGAGCGGAAAGGAGAGGAAATATGACAAGAGATTGTTATATGCTGGTAACATGTTCATTGTCATAGTTAATTTACGTCAAGCTCCTAGTTCCATAAAGATGAAATCAAAATAAAATAAAGTAAAATAGGGCTTTGCAACAGGACATAATGTATATTTTGCTTCCATATATAAGACACACAAACCAGACAACCAACCAATCCTATTTGTGAGCATAAATGTTTACATATAAAGTTCCTCTGGAAAAGTTATCTGTATACAAAGCTAAGAACAGCCTTTGTTTTCTTTTGACCTACTTACATAAAATATCCCGATAAGAATTATTCTGTGGTTTGGGAAGAAATGTACAGGCTTTACAATCAACACCAAACAGACAGAGCTGGTCTCTGGACTATAGACAGCTTATATTCAAAGTAATTCCACACGGAAATTAAACAAAGGCAATAAGATAAATGAGCAGGAATGGAAATTAAAAAGAAGCATAATTTAAAACTTACAAAATACTAAATGCAGTTCTGAATGACATTTTTCTGGATGGAAAAATGTTACATAAATCTATACCAATCTATGATCCAGAGAATTAACCTGTTAATCTGCTTCAGCAGTAATAACGAATATTGTGGCACCCTGAAGACTAACCACAAAGCTCTTAATTGTTTTTGTTCTCTATTATGGTAACTCAGGTAGAGGAGGAGATAAGACAAGATGGAGGTGAAACAAAGGATAGATTCCTGTTTGTGGTAGAGGTGACTATGTTTGCCAATTCTGGTTTTGTTCATTTTTCTATATTACTGAAGTTTATTTGCCTCTGCCCTAAAAAAACAAACAAAAAGAATCCATAAAAGAATCATTGTATGCATGTTAGGATTCCCTCTTTGAATATTTGCATTTTTCTATGGATTTTTGTAAGAAGTTTTCCCTAGTCTATTCATTTTATGCATATTTTGGGGACAGGGGGTAGCTTTTTAAATTTGAATTATATAAAAAAATGCTGAAAAGTCCAAATATGGCCTGCAAGGTCATTCTGCGTTTCCTATAAATTTAGGAAATATGAATACCGGTATAGTATTTTATATGAAATTCAGGATGAAAATTAATCCATTTCTCTCTCTCTCTCTCTCTCTCTCTC
>JAEANM010027482.1:240-10535 GCA_017656035.1 Myanophis thanlyinensis | reverse complement strand
ACAAACAAACAAACAAACAAAGTCGGAGGGTCCAACTTTGCTGAAAACACTGCTAGTCCCAAGTCTACTGCTGTGACTTTGACACTTTGCATGAAATTCTTTCAGGCTTATTGCTAACTGAAAAAGGTATAGAATACCAGGCTTTTAAACTGATCACTGCATGAAAGTAAATGCCCTTTGACATGCATAAATACATGTATAACTACAAGTGATTTAAAGACATTGAACAGTTGAAAATGCACCAATGCATTTGTTCTTCTGCTAAATCTGAGCAAGGGATGATAAATATTTTTATGACAAAGATGTGGTAACCAAACTTTCAATAATAATATCCACAAATCAGATGCCCCTGGAAAAATGCTAAATATCTTTGATTTTTCTTACAAGCATTTGAAGTTAATAGAATCCAGTATCAAAAGAAAACTCCAAAATAATTTTCTGAGAAACTTTCATATGGCAACCTTTTTCTCGAAGACATGCAAAGGATGAAGATAGTTTACAGTGGCTAATTTTGATATAGCTTACATATCTGTGGACAGCTTCTCAACACTATGATATGATTTGATACCAATTAGATCATGAACAATGTCAGTTCCCATAAGATGTGGATCATTCTATTGTCTGCTTTGTAAAGTAGTCTTTGGGTCAAATAAAATTGTTAAAGATTTATTTCTTAATTTTGGTGGGAAATGTGACCAAATACAAAGCAATTATTGTACTTTTATAATACTTAAGTTTATTATGGAATCTATAGCTCAGCAAGGTCTAGAAAAACCAAAGATTCATACATATATATCTAAATATCCATTTTGCAGAATGCAGGTAAGTTAAAAAATAAATAAATAACAAGCCAAAGAAATTAAAGGTATGAGAGGAGAAAAAGCGAATAGATAAATTGACTTTACTTGATATTATTTATCTCTCCATGCCTTTGCAAATTATTCTTCCACTATGTCACATTTTGTTTTGTTTTTTTATGGTTTTTTGACTAGCAGCTCTTTTAACCAAGCTCTGTAAAGCTTTTGATGTATCTGTTTTTGTTAACATTTCTATTTTTAATATCTAATTTTATTTTCCTTTACCTTATCTTAACACTTTGTTTATTTTATGAACTTTAATTTTCAACCTGCAGTTTAAAAGCCACAACCAGCACTGGACTTTTTTAAAAAAAAAGAGCAAAAAATTGCAGATGGTTTCACTAAGAATTTAATCTGCTGGAATTCTGTGGAGAGATTCAAAGTGATAGTCCAGCAATCCCATGAAATGCCAAATTCTTCTCTCCTGATGATGAAGAAGATAGATTCCTATGGATGGATGATGCTAGGAAAATATTGCCTCTAGGGAAATATTGCTTCTGTTCATTCTGAAGATAATACTTGTACCTATGCTTTTAACAATTTTCCTGCTGAGAAGTTAAATATCACCCTAACTACAAAACCTGCCTTTGATTCTTTGAATGAATATTGTCATTTAGCTGCTCACATTGCAAAGGCCCCTTTTGAGCAACCAACTATTTCTGTAAAAATGGGTGATTTTAAGAAGATATTTGCCATCCTCCGAGAGATAGAGCAGTAGCAATAGCATTTAGACGCATACCATTTCGTAGTGCTTTACAGCCCTCTCTCAGCAGTTTACAATGTCAGCATATTGCCCCCAACAATCTGAGTCCTCATTTTACCGACCTCAGAAGGATGGAAGGCTGAGTCAACCTTGAGCCAGTGAGGTTCAAACTCCTGGCAGTGAGCTGAATTAACATGCAATACTGCATTCTAACCACTGTGCCACCAATGTTGCTTCTTGAATTTCAAGAAAGCAAATTACTCTTAAGGAACTTCTATGCTGAATATCCCATCAGCTGTTAAGTGACCCAGAAATTGCAAATATGGTTCTCCTTCAAGCCCAGGGAATAAATAGGACCTTATCCTTACATATCAATATAACAATTAGTTATCTCCTTAATAATGGCATTAATATGAAACTCTGTCCATTTTTCCTTAAACCAATAACTCTACTTTATTCCAGCCTCTTGACCTTGTTCATATTAATTGGTTTCCCTCTACAAGTGGTAGAAAAAGGATTTAGTTATTTTCTTTCAGTAACCCAGTAATACTTAGAAATACTCAGTGCTTTAAAACTGCGGTATTTCTTGAACACTTTGTTCATTGAACAAAACATGAGGTCTCTCTTAAAGAAAAGTACATCAATTCACACATTCTAAAATTATGTATCAACTGGAACAGCTTTGAAGTTTCTTCTACCGTACCTTACCTTACCTTACCTTACCTTACCTTACCTTACCTTACCTTACCTTACCTTACCTTACCTTACCTTACCGAAATGAAAGAAATAAAAGAAAGAGCAAAGCCCCTTGCTGTTTTAATATACTTAACCAAAATTTCTGGTACTTTGGCCTGTCTATTCACATATATTAATAACATATTCTAAATGTTTGAGGACTGGAATCTTTTTATAACTGCTCCACTTACAAGAAAAACAAAACCACAAACCATTGCAACAATTGTCCAAGAAGTCATCTAAGTATAACCTATATGAATTATTTGCACTTCTGGACAGGCTAGAATACAAGAAATTTGTAACTGACAAATAAAATGGCTTTAGGGATGACAGATCAAAAAGACCCCTATTATGGTGTTTGGAGTATTAGGACTGTCAAATATTATATGTTTTATCTCTTAATGGGATCATAATATCTTGCATTTGCCAATGTAAATAAAGTGGTATTGAAAGCCTACCTTAAGCTAAAAAGTAAGCATGAAAATGGTTGATTTCTGCCATCTTGTATACAGTTAGTTCTCAAATTACAAGCACATTTGGGACCTGAATTTTGGTTGCTAAATGTTGCGGTCATTAAGTGAGCCATCACCTAAGGCCTGATTTTACAACCCTTTCTACCATAGCTATTCAGCAAATCATATGGTCATTAAGTGAATCACGTGATTGTTAAGTGAATCCATCTTCCCCAGGTGATTTTGCTTGTTGAAAGCCAGCCAGGAAGATTGCAAATTATGATTTCATGACTACAGGACACTGTAACTATTGTAAATGCAAGTCACTTGCAAAGTACTCAATTTATGATCATGTCACCATAGGGGTGGTGTGATGGTCATAATCTTGAGGACAGGTCATAAGTCATTTTTCTGATGCTGTTGTAACTTTAACTGCTGGTTAAATGGTAGACTGTAAGTCAAGGACTACCTGTAGCATAGTCCCATGTTTCATAAATATTTTTATATTATGCCTTGATCTAGAATTAAATCACTGTATGGAAAGTCCCTTGTAGCTTTACATAACATATGCCTTTCCCTCCTGTTTCTAAAACTGATCTTCTCCTGCTCAGAGAGATTAGAACTGCTGAATCTTTATGCAAATCAAAGAACAAACATTTCCTTTGCTTTCTGTCATTTCAGTCAAAATTACTATTTATGTAGTTGTAATTATACTTCCTTCACAACCAGGAATTTTCTCTGTTGCCTTTTCTATTCAACACAATAGTGCATGCTGAGACCTAAGGCAATTATGAAAATTCTGCTAATTTGCATCACTTTATACTTGGCCTTGTTTCTTTTTTAATTCTACAGAGTTGTAGGTTCCCTGTCAAACAACTCTGTGTTATAATATCAACAATCATGTAAGTTATAATAAATAGCTTGTCCAAATGAATCCATTCATTATTATTTTTATTTACTCCAGAGGAAAACATGTGCACATAAAAGAACACACAGTATATATGAGTATGTGTTTATATCAGGGGTGTCAAACGCAAGGCCTGTGGGCCAGATCTGGCCTGTGGGGTGATTAGATCTGACCTATAGGGCTGCACTGGAAACAGCAAAGGATTGGCCCGCAGTGCCTCTGCCAGTGAAAACAGAGCTCTCAAGGGCCATGTGTGCCACTCCTCAAGCTCCATTTTTACTGGCAGAGGGTTGCAGGAGGTCATTGCAGCCAAAAACAGAGCTTGGGAGTCTGTTTTCAGCGGCAGAATGCTCAGGCCACCACATGAGTGATGTCATGCTGGCCATGCCCAGCTTGCCCATGTCCACCCCAACCCCCTAAGGTCAAACACAATCCTGATGTGGTCCTCTACCTGCATCAAACCAGTCCAATAATGTCATATGCTTGGAATACTTGGAGCTAGCAAGACATAGTACAGGTAGTCTTCAGCTTACAACCATTCCATTATTGACCATTCAAAGTTACAATGGCACTGAAAAAAGTGACCTGACCATTTTTCATTCTTATGACAATTGCAGCAACCCCATGGTCACATGATCAGAATTTGAACTCGTGGCCACTGGCTCATATTTAGGACCATTTGCAGTGTCCTGGGATCACGTGATCCCCTTTTGTGACCTTCTGACCTTCTGCAAAGTCAATGAGAAAGCCAGAGGCACTTAACTTAACTGACTTAACAACTGCAGTGATTCACTGAACAATTGTGGCAAGCAAAGTCAAAAATGGGGCAAAATTCACTTAACTGTCTCACTTAACAACAGAAATTTGGGGTTCAATTGGACTCAGTCCCCTAAGTTGAGGGCTGCTTGTATATGAAAGGCAGCTATTTGCATTTCTTCAAAAATATATATTCTTATATTTTTAACTGACTAATTGAAGGAAGAGAAATCTGAAGTGAGAATGTCCCTATTCTTCATACAATGGGCTTTTTGCTGATTTTGGTGTCCATCAAAGCCATAATGTGGCTACTCTCTAAAATGGGCTCTTTGGCTTCCTCTTCCTCCTCCACCAATCTCCTCTTGCTTATTAACCCTGTGTCTTGATAATTATTACTTCTCCCAACAATTGTGTAGAAATGAGAAATTCAGATATTTCCAAATAACTACCATAAAAGCAAGGACAACCAATTCAGAATAGAACTGTGGAAATTTAGATATGCTTACTGGATAACCTTGGCCTTTCTCTTCCTTTTAATCAAATTTGTTTCTGTGAGCATCAAATGAAAAAGAACTATAGTATCTGAACTTCAACTCAATGGAGAAAACGATCCATTCCCCTACTCTTATTTTCAACTGAGAGGCCTTCCAAGTTATTATTTTCTTTAAATCATTTTCTTCATCTTACTATTTTGCAATCCATATTGACTTTGCCAGTTAAGAAATTTTCTTATCTTAGAATAAAAGCAGCCAACTTTTATTTTACCTACAGGTTAGAGTCTTTCTTATCAATCTGTCCAGGAATTGAGGGTTTATTGGAATTATATCACTGCACCTTTCTATCATTTGAGATTGAAGGAAAAACAATCAAATCTTAAACTGCCAAAATGAGGCCATCTTTTTTGGTTTTATAGTGGCCAGAAACAAATCACTTTTGGTGATAATAATTTTGGTAGTAATTGACAAATCAACAAATGGACTCTGCAGGTCTTGACATTTATAGTGTGTTATTATCTGCCAGCAACCACCACTTGAGAATATTGGTCTTACACTTAGGTACTCCCACCTATTCAATGTCCTCCAAGTAACATAGGGGAGATCAAATCCCTCAACCATATACTCTTCTAGAATTATTTCTTGTTTCATTAGTTCTCTGCTCCATCTTCTAATTCGGTTTTGCTCCTGTGTGCTTTCAAGAATATTTGTTCTTCTCATAAAACTCTTCCTAGATCTAAATCAACGAGTTTGGACATGTATCTATTTAGAGCAGTGTTTCTCAACCTTGGTGACTTTAAGATATTTGGATAGCAAAGCTGGCTGGGGAATTCTGGGAGTTGAAGCCCAAACATCTTAAAGTCGCAAAAGTTGAGAAACACTGATTTAGATGATATCAGAATCATTCCCTTTTTTGGTTCTCTTGGCATCTGCTTCTACTTTTCTCCTAATTGTAGCTGGAGTAATACCAACAAGAGGATATATTTTCTCAATTGGTGCAGGTTTAAGAAATCTTGTCATTATGTGTACTGCTTCATTGACAGCAATGCCACCTTTTTCACATCTGTGCATGCACACATATTCTGCTACAGAAATAGTCAGGGCCAAAATTGATACTTGCAGAATGGGTGGCCGAGCCCACCATGTACAGTATAATTTGTCAATTTCTAATAATAATATCCATGCACAGAGTTTAGTATCCAGGCAGTGTTGTTTAAATGAAAGTAACCTATCAAGTGTCACACTGATATATTTTAAGGTAGGGCAATACTGTATTCTGTTCTCTTGCTATGTAACATTCAACTCAACCCCTGCATCTTGGTTTCAAAGGTGAAAAGCACATACTTTGGGTCTTACTCGGATTAGGTCTCAAATGACTGAGGGTATAATACCATCCTTATTTTTCAAGTTGATATAGTAAGTCTTCCATCTACCTCATTAAAAATTGAACTTTGTGTGGCCACTACTGTATCATCTACATAAATAAATATTTGTATGTTGTCAGAGATGGGTTGAACATTCATATACATGTTATACAGCATCAGAGATAATACATTTCTTTGTGGCAGTCCATTTTTCTGAAACCTCCATCTACTGTTCTTATCATTTGGTGTCATGAAAAATCTCTGATTCTGTAGGAGAGTGCCAATAATCCTATTGTCTCCAGTAAGATTGTTTAATAATATTCTATGATTCAATAGCATCATATGCTGCACTTAAATCTATTAAAACAGGCCTGTCAAACTGGTGGCCCATGGGCCAGATACATCATGCACAGGTCACACCCACCCAGGCTACACAAAAGCAAAAAATGTCATGATACATCATGATCCAGCCCAAGACACAATTGAGTTTAACACCTGTGTATTAGTTATAACAGCCAGGGAATCTGCCATTGCTATGTCAAACAAATAAGGAGATGTCCCATTCTGGTCTCTAATATGGGCCATTTCTATTTGTCAAAAATATGTTGACCCACCAGCTCTAGCATTTGCAATTAGATTAGGAACAATCACCTCCTTTCAAGTGAGCTAAATGAAAAAAATAATGCTTCTGTATCTGATGTCTTTCCATTGTTCAGTGGCTGGAACAAAATGTCCCTGCTTTATGTGAAATGGAATAGTGTAATGATTTAGAAGCAACCTCTCATTATACAGTGTATACCCATAGGACTGGAAGGAGTAAAAAATTATCCACTCACATCCCTTGAATGAAATATTTTGCTGGGCACCACAAGAAAGAGAATCTTTCATTCAATTTGACTGAATTAAACCCTTTGTGATCATACTAAACAAGAAAGGTAGACACTATGAGCTAAATATTCAGAGGATCATTTTCTCTGATGGTAGTTACATTTTATGTTAACTCTCTATTTCCCTTATTACTCTGATTTTTTTTCTCTCTCTAAAGCATGGCCTTTTCTATTTTATCCTGTCTTCACCTCCACTTCCATTTCCTCTTCCTGAACTCAGGTTTCTTTCTTATCTGTCATTTATCTTGAGTAAATTTCAAACCAACAAAGTTTGAGTTGCTTTAAATATATATTCAAGCCCATTCTTGTGTCCCTAAGGGGAAGAACATTCTCAAAGAATATTATGGAGACAGAGGCTATCGTCATTTTTATGCAGAAGGCAAACTGAATGGAAAGGAAGGAGCCAGCATGTCAACAACAAAAAAAAACCCTCTCTGCTTTGTGAATGCTATTCTTTATACAGAGAGAACATTGATAGGGAAGATAAGCATGGGCTTCAATGCACTATGGGAATGATAGTTAAGTTTCACCACTGGATCATAACATACAAGAAAACGTAGGTTTAAAATACAAGAACAAGTGTGACTATTATTCCTTATAGCAACATTCATCACTAGTAGTTCATTTGTTCGTTTGTGTATTGAATTTGGAGGCCTAATTATTTCCCTAGCTGAAATGTATTGGTTTCTGGTGATATACAAACATAATATGCTTGGGGTGTTCTGCATTTATCTGATGAAGTACTTCAAGCTTGTACAGTTGAAGTTTTCCCATTGATGCTGGAAGGAATGTACAACATGCACACACACACACACACACACAGAGGGTACTTTAAACAAAAAAAATTCTTACAGTGAGATTTGCCTGGGACTTATTCAAAGTCTTGTCAATTCCAAACAATTACTTATTTTTCTAGTATTCTATACATTCTTACATACCTATCCACATTATTCTCTTTTCCATTGTGAAATAAGCAAACTTACACCGTTTGGAGTGTATAAAAGGAAGACATAAAAATGATAAATGAAATTAAAGGCATGAGAAAAGAAAAGGAGCAGAAAATAGATTTAGAATTAGCGTACACTAATATAAATCATATCTCTTCACATCTTTCTGTCCCAATATATTATTTTTGCTCCCACCATATGCATCATTTCATACTTTTTATCCTTTTTGCTACACTTTTTCCTCATTCATTTTCAAGATCTCGTGAACTCCAGCCAACCAAATCTTTCTCATTCATGCCCTTTTTCTTGACCCAATTTTTCTTCTTTCATATCTTTGTATATACCACACAATTAAACTTCCCTGTGTGTTTTCACCACACAATCAAAACACCTTCATTGGGATCTATTATACCCCCTTCTTTACTCTTTGTTTGGAGATAGCCAACATATCCATTTTTGTTTCATTTATTTTTTCATGCTTTTTATCATTTGCTCTTCTGATAGTCCAAACTACGATCCTTTGTATTCCATGATACAGATGTGGCCACTGACATTGATTCTTCTGCCTACCATGGCCTTGATCAAGTGAGGCTTTCACATAAGACATTTTAATAGGACAGAGTAGACGTAAACTAAACAATGCCCCTCAGGTTTAACCCATCTTGTGCAGTTGCAACCTAAGCCCAATTTCACCCAAAGCAAGTTTATACTATTCTGTGCTAACTAGGATATCTAAAGCAGAGTAAGCCAGGGGTGGGCAACTGTGGCCCCTTTACAACCTGTGGACCTCAATTCCCAAAATTCCTGAGGCAGCATAGCTGACTGAAGAATTCTGCGATTTGAAGTTCACAGCTCATAAAGGGGCCACAGTTGCCCACCCCTGCTGTAAGGCAATCTACAATATACCATACTAGCTATGAAATACATACACTGTACTGACAAACATAAGGTTTCCAATACTTTACTCCCAGTCCTTTAAAAATTGATTATTTAATTGTCATATAATGAATCTATCAGGGTTCCACACAACATCAGCAATGCAATCAGAATTCCAAAGAGATGAAAGTCCATAGAGTAAGACTTTATTGAAGACATTGTACTGATACGGTCTGGAGAAATCCTGAATCTAAAATTCCCAGGCTTTCTCCACCCAAGTAAAATTGAAAGTTCCACCCTACTAATTATCACATGTTAATAGCTCACCAACCCTTTCAAAGAAAGTTCCAACATTCACTTTGGACCCTCCCCTTGCAGGTAGCCTCAACTCGTTGGCCTTGCAGAGATAAAATGTGTCAAAGTTAAAAGGTCCCATATAATATGCAAAAGCAATAGCTAATATTTTTCAGCAGAAAAGTCCCCCAACCCAAAAGTCTCATTTTAAGCTTGACAGAGGCTATATATTAATTTTATTTTCATTATTTAATAATAGCATTACAGCTTGTTCAAATAATTGTTTTATTGCAGGTCATGCTATTTTAGAATAATTTTTGTTTACTACACTTTTTTTTTCTTTAAAAGTATATAAACTTTTTAGGAAGGGGAAAATGAAGAGCAGAGTCCAAATTGGATTGTTTGCTTTAAAGTAAGCATAATTAATCAGACTATTTGGAATTACTGTTATAATATAATAGTATGTTTGAAGAAAGGCACTGATTGTTTCAGCCAGAACCTGATCTGCCTGTTTTATAGTCACTAATGTTGGCCAAGAGATTAAAACAGAACAAAGTATGAAAGTCAGGGCAAATAATCTCTTCTCTTTTCATATAGCTGTGATCCACATAGAAAAGATAAAGTAGATTATTTATGAAAGTAGATTTAATACCAAGAACATCCCTGAAATATAAAAGTTCTAATATTTATGGGTACAGAATTGTTCATAATCCAAATATCCTTTGAATAAGGATACATTGTAGGAAGATCATTATATTTGCTAAAATACTCTCCAAAGCCTATGCACATAGAAACATCCAAAACACAGCACTTATTGTCTTGAGAATATGCACAAAATATATTGGAAAATCTTAGCATATCAAAGAAAAAAATGAATGTTTAAATGAAATAGCATGTTTGTACATTACAAATTTATGGAATGTGTTATTATCACATTCAAAATATATTTGGCCAAAAATAATCTAAGCAAAAATGGAGATGTACACACACAGACCTTTGGTAGTGTGTGTGTGTGTGGGTGTG
>JAEANM010027481.1:0-10535 GCA_017656035.1 Myanophis thanlyinensis | reverse complement strand
GGGCTCCCCTTGAAGAGCATCCGGAGGCTGCAGCTGGTTCAGAATGCAGCCGCACGGGTAATTATGGGAGTTCCTAGAAAATTAAAATTAAATTAATTAAATTAATTCATCTCAAGATTCAATTATGTCAAACAAGTGTGTCATTTGTGCTAAAGAATTTACAATTTACAGAGACAGTTCAGGATCCAAGTGTCTTTTCCTGATCAATAAAGGTATATGTGCTTCTCTCGTATCTAGGAGGAATAATAGTTGTTGTGAAAGTTGAAATGGTGCTGAAGGAGAGAAGGAGACCTATAACATAAGCCAGTCCTACAACTAACATCAATATTTTTTGAAGTTTCATGCAGGGATATGCATAATTCCCCTCCCTGAACTAGGAAATGTAACATTACCAAATACAGATAATTAAACCTTTGATTAACACATCCATATACTTTTATTATCCCAATGAGGCATCAGAATTAGGAAATCTACTTATTTTTAAATGAGCTGTGACTAGTGTGACCTATTACCCATTTATTTTATTTATTTTATTTGTATCTGCAATACCAAGAAGGGATTAAGAGATAGTACACCAGTGGAAAAAGAGTGCCACAGCTAACACTTGGAAATGCAAGAAGGGGGATGAATGTTTGAGCATTTCCAACTACAAACAGGTTATTTCAGAAAAATATAAAGGTCTACCCAATACAATCTATTCAGCAAAGTTTCTCTCCATAGACCAGCTCCAGCATTGCAACCGTATTTTCTTAATGGAGCCTTAGAAGTTTGTTTACTACATTCAGCTCAAGTTCTTGTTCACAACTGATTTCCTTCCCAAAAAATTGAAAAGGTGAAAAGCTGGAAACAAAGATAGAGTTGACAATTCCATCAGCATACAAATAGCCCCATTATTCCCTTGTATTTAAAAAGGGGGAAATAAAATACTTTTTAAAAAAGAAGACAGCTAAAGATGTTTTAAGAAAGGGTCTGAAACATCTATGAGCACCCCAAAAGCCCGAAAGACCTGAGCCACTCACAAGCAGAATATGTATATCAAAAACCCCAATAATTTGCAGACTTTCTGCAACAATATTTTGTCTGAAATGTGCCTGTACTCACATCATGCTTAATCCAGTTAAAACTATATTGATACCCTGGAGGTTATGGAATAAAATGATCATATTTATTTGTTTAAAAAATTTGCCATTTGAAGAATACAGAATCTCGTTCCACTATCTCTAGGAAGTGCTCTTCATCACATGAAGCTAATAAGAAGATTCCTGGTTACATGATTTGATCCATCCCTATTGGCTCAGCAGATAATAGGAGGCATGGATTGGAAAATATAGCCAATCAATATTTGGGAAATTGCACTGCACTGCCATGACTTAGTCATGAGTTATTTAATGAACAGGGTCTATATCTCAACACTTTTTCTTTGAGGGGTCAAATGGAGTAGAATTGGGTAAATTCCCACATTTTGTTGTGTGAATATAGTGTATTGCATATACACATGCAATATATATATATAATGTTATGATAATATAGTAGGTCTAGGAAAGATAGTATAACCCCAAATAAAACCAAGGCAATTTTGAATTAAAAAGTAACCATTCATTGCTTCATTGGTGTTCACACCACATAGTTTAATTAGTTTAACCTCTTTAAATATACTGTAAATATGGCCATCATGTTTTCTCGAAGGTTACCACTTGTCACCTACCCAGTCCTTATCTAGCATTCCTGAAAATGTACTTATTTGTCCAATTTATATGGCCACCCATCAAAATGAGTGACACTGGAAGGCAAACAGATAGAAAAATAAAGAACAGAACAGAACAGAACAGAACAGAACAGAATAGAATAGCAAACCTTATTTTTTAAAAAATCTGTATGTTGATACTCTCAGATCTGTTAAGAAAGCCTGGTTTTAAATTTGGTGAGTGATCCTATCTTCTAACCCCCTTCACTGCACTGTTGATTGCTGACATTTCTTTGCCAAACAACACTTTCTTGAATAAACCACCCAATTCTTCTGCTTGGATCTTAGGGCATTGCCCTCCCTATCCTGCCTGGAAGGCAGTTGGTGATATTAGCCATTCCATTATTTTATTCTGCCTGCTTGACATTCTTTTGGCTTTTTCATTTGGTTTTGTTAACTGCTTTCCCCACTTTCTGCACAGTCTTTTTCAAATGATACGGCATACACTTGATTGCCCTTAATGCCAGGATTTTCAATGAATTTCACTAAAACAAAATGCAGGTTGAACAGGAACATTCTGAGGAGAAGTAAGTATTATGTGCTGAGAATGTATCTAACACTATTAATTGCACAGGAAGACTAGATGTATTTTGACTATTTTTCAGAATAGGTGAACTTTGTCTAACAGCTGGTTGGGTTTTTGGCCAGATCCTGATGGACTGTAGAGAAAAGAAATACTTGGGATGGATACTATTAAATGAAGACATGAGGCAAATGGATATTCTTCTCCTATTGTATCATTGGATACTAGACTATATGCTGTACACTCTACTAACAGCTTTCTCACCAGATTGTTGTCTAGCTTTTTGCTTGAAAGCCCTCAAATATTGAGAATCCATTATCTCATATGATAGCATATGCTATCCAAAAGTACTGGGTTTTTTTCCAAGTTTTTCCATTTTGGAGATGAATTGTACTTGTATTACACTGTACGGAAGACCTGGAGCTGTAATCTAATATCCCTAGTGAACTCAGGGATCAAGGAAATGCAGCTATGCACTTCTATTTGGTACCAACGTTGCTGGAAGTAGGGCCATTTGAAGAACAGAACTAATGCATCATTATATATTTTTTTATTAGTTGGAGAATTTTTATTCCATCTCTATCAAACTTATTTCAGCAGGACAGAACTGACTGCCTAGGTATAATTTGCTGCTACCAGGTATCACTAGATACCATCAAGATTGGTTAAGAAATCTTGTGAAGCATTCACATTTTGAATCTATTTTCTGGGAATTAAATAGAATGGAAATACATAGAGATACATTTTTTTGGCTCAGACATACTTATATACATAAACATTGTGATCTCTTGTTAGAAAAAAGAGGATCATGTAAAGTTTAATCTTGATTAAATAAGCCAACTTTACACTTTTTAGTTTTAAATATTTTAATAATTCCTCTTAGGTAATGGAATTCTTAGGAATTCCTTCATAAGTATAACACATCTCTTTTATAAATCCAAAGAAATACAATTGTCCAAGTCACTTTTCTGAGTTAAATCCACATACCCAAGTCACTCTTCTGGCTTTTTATTTGCATGTTCCATTTAACTACTAAAATCTTTGTTGGTTTCATTTGTAGGTCCTGTGCAACATCTTTGTCAGTATCAATGTTGTTTCCTTCAGTTTTAAATCCATATCCAAAACAGCCTGATTTTCAATTACATCATCTGTTCTTTTAAGTCCATTTTTATTGTATTAGGTAGTCTAAATAATAAGTTCTGGATACATTGTTGTCAAATATGTTTTCATTCTTCCAGAATTAAAATATTTTTTTCTCCATGCTGTATTAGCAAGTCTTCTTTTTAATACCCCCAGTCCTAAAAGTATCTTATCATGTTTTTTTTCTCATTCAACATTTTCCCAGAAAGAGGTTTCTTATACTTAAACTTAAATCTTTATCTATTTTAGTAAACTTTTAAATAAATTACAGAAAACATTCCTATAACTTTTTCAAAATCTTGTTTCCAGTTTATCTGGCCGCTTTGTCCATTAAATACTTTCCAAAATCAGCATTCTACCCTTTCATTGCTTATTTCTAATTCAAAAAAGTTTTTGACTTACATAAATCTTCTTTAACCAAGGGAGAGGAAAATCACCTGGTATAATAAAACTTGTCTTCTTGGAGGTTCTTAATGTCCAAAAAAGCCATTTCTAGTAAAAGTGACTAAGAGTGGGCGAACTCAATATTTTTTTTAAAGCCTCTGAACTGTATCTTGGGCAAAGGTGTTAGGACTTTTCATGACTGCCAGAACTCTAAAACCTGTCTGAAACTACTGTTTTATGGTCCCACCACAGGGAGTGTCTGTAAGTGATCCCAAGTCTTTGGCTCTACTTTACAGCATGATTATCTGCTCCATTAAAAGTGAAGCTGTCTTAAGTCACCATTGCTTTCCCAGAAGTCTCTGATAGATGCCTTTCATAACAATAGTCAATTAATGTTACATTTTTAACATTGATTTAGAAAGGGATTCAAATATTAGGTTGATAACTTGTATAAAAGGAAAAGCACAGCAATCTAGCCCATAGGCCTTATGATTATATCTGGAACTCATCACTCATACTGATTGTCATGAAAGTACGACAGTTCAGAAAATGGTTGCCATAGGGATAAGGTCATTCACAGAATAGGTTTAACTATTTTTAAAAATGCATTTAAAATGCATTTAACTTTACCATTTCTCACATTTTCAATAAATGAAAAAAGATTATTTGTCTTAATCTATGTTAAAATATCTTTACTTCTACAGTACTTTAGTTCTAGATCTCCCATCTTTTAAAAATATTCAAACATTGTTTTGACCTCCTTCTTGCAAAATTGGCTAGAGAAGATAAAGACTCATCTCTCTTCAAGACATTATTATTCCAACTTCCTTGGCTAGATGTACCTCAACCTGTTTTTTTGGCAGAAAATATTATTTCCATCTAGGTAGATCTTCAGAAATTTTACTGTACTTCATTTTTCCTCATTTGGGAAGTGTAGAACTGCCTTAAAATATTTTACAAATCTCCTATTTCTAATCTCTGAAGAAATATTAAGCCTGGGGTAATTTTTCTTATATGTATGTATGTATGTATGTATATATTGTATACAGTGTGTTGTCTGGGCATTTCATTTTACAAAAAAAGGAAAGAACAAATAACAGATATATTTATGATACTATTAGTGATGAAAGTGATCATAACCATATTTATAATTACATAGCTTATTTGTGATCATATATAACAATTATAATTGTATAATAATTATAAACATTCATATTTTACTTATACATAACAATATTTTTTCTTCATCTAGTTTCTACCTCGTAATTCTAACCATTGATAAAACTTAATCCATGTTAAATAATATTCTGTATCTCCTTTATCTTTTATTTTCAATGTCAATCTGTCCATCTCTGCACAGTCCAGGATCTTCCGAATTATATTTTCATTGGGTGGGGTATTCTCATTTTTCCAATATTGTGCAAATACAATTCTTTCTGCTGTCAATATATGTAACATTAAATATATAGTCCCTTTATCATGGCTCTCTGGTATTATACCTAACAAAATATATCTGGCTTTAAATCTATATGCTGCTTAGTCATCTTTTCCAACCAAGTATGTATTTTTGTCCAATACTTTCTTGCTTTCATACATGTCCAGCACATATGATAGTAAGGGCCTGGTGTCTGATTGCATTTCCAACATTTGGTGGACATACGGGATAATTTTTCTAATGATTAGGACAGCAATCTTAAGCAAATCATGTACTAATGAACCATCCATAAAGTTATGTTTAATACCTAGTTTTTTTGACAATTTAAATCTATTTTTGTTGCATCATCAATAGGCAAGTGGAATAAATGTTCATAAATTTTATTCTTTGCATACCCTTCTACTACTAGAAAGTACTGTAAGATAATGGTATTCCACTGCTACAAGGTGCATACTAATTAAAGGATTCAAGATATTCCTCAGTATACAATATCCAGTTGAGGAAATAACATATGTTTTAACAGACATACTGCCCTTAATTTCTATTTATGTAGAAATATACACAGAGGCCTAGTTATGACATTATAATGAAATCATGGTTTAGTTATAAGGAATTTCTGCAGATTTCTGCAGTCCCATCTCTCTCAAGTAAAGTAATCCTCTACCAGCCTACCTTTTTATTTCTGATGGACTTAAGTTCTCCTTAAAAACATGCTTTCAAAATGGGAGAATCATTTTCACATCTGAGATATAATGGATATCATGTGAATCAGGATGTGATGAAGGTTATAAATAAACATATAGGAACTGAATTTTTTTCTGGTAGATTAATTGTGGTTTGGCTCTGAAGCTTGAACCTGACAATGCTCACTTGCAGAAATTATAGAAAAATCAAATCAGAAGAGTCAGAAGTCAGCAAAGGCTTAGACTAATATTTCAACATCCATCCTTCTAAAGGAGTTTGCATCTTAAGAATTGGGACTTAAACCAGGACCTTAAAACAATTTGCCACGTATATTTCTTTATAAATAAAATATGGAAATAATTATGGAAGCAATCAATGCCCGAACCTCTATCCTCCAATATTTTCAAGAAACCTTTGAAGAAAACTCACTGCAATATAAACACAACTCTCTAAATGTAGCAGTAAAGAAGTGTTTTTCCACCTCAGTGATTTTAAGATGTGTGGCTCTCAACTTCCATAATTCATACACATTTCACTGCATTTCATACCATGTATGACTGTGCATGTGATAAATAAAATTTGATTTGATTTGATAATTCCTCTGCCAGCATGCTGGATTGGGAAATGTGGGAAGTGATCCACATATCTTAAAAATGCTGAGATTTTTTTAAAAAAAACTACTCTAATGTAAGGCATAGAATGTTGGACGTTCATGTAAAATAAAACCCACCCATTGAATAATTAAATTCTCATTTATAAAAACATTTTTAAAAAGTAGATAAATGATTAGTAGATGTTTAGGAAAAGGATGCGCTATAGCTATATATCATTTGCAGCCTGTCCAAACGCTATATTAATTACATGCCCTACTTGTGCATCTATAATAAGCATGACTGGGTTTAAAATTAAATTGATTTGAAGTTGGGTAGAAAATGTACTGTTATGGTCATTAGGTAGCCATCTTCCTTTGCAGAAATTCCACACCCTCTGATGGTTACCAATTGATTTATATCCCATCTGACAAGAGTTTTTAAAATCCTTTATATATCTCATGCAATCCAATAATTACAGTGAATGCCTCTATTATCTATGCACACACACACAACACACACTCATTTCAAATTATTCACAATGCCCTAGAAAACTCTTGGCAAGGAAATGCATACCTATTGGTAGTCAATGATTTGTCAGAAGAAAAATAATTCAGATCCTTCCAAGCTGATTTCTTTAATGTTTCATGTCTATAGACAAAATCTTGTCACACTGAAAATCCTACTACCAGCATCTACAATATATCCTGTGAAGTATTAAGAAAGGACTACTTTCACCGTCTTTCTCTCACATGTAACATCCAGACTGAGTTGCTTCTTACTCCTCTGTAGTTAACCTCCTCCCTCCTGGAAAATTATCTTCTTTATTAGATTCCATACAGCATTATTTTTATGTATATTCCTCACTGTGTTCCTGCTTACTCTCTTGTAATCCTTTCCTCACCAATGAATGCAAATATAAACATTAATTTTCTTCTTGCTAATTATCACAGCTTCGGAGTGAGCATTCCAAAGCATGAGGGAATGAAGAAAATGGCCTCTAAGATTTGTCCTTTTACCTGGCTTTATCTTGAGTTTTGGAAACCTTCTCTATAGATCTCCAGATTTAGGTTAATATATAATAATATTTTGTGAGAAACAAAAATATAGATTTGTTCTATGGCTGTGATATAAAGAAAGAAACACAGAAAAGAGTCTAGCTTTCATTTCATTGGCTGCACTTGAAGATATCCTAGCCATACACAAGCACATTAATTCATGGACCTTGAACCAATTAACTATTTTAAAAAAACCTTTAACTTCTTCCTAAAAGGACAGATTTTTAATCTTCATAGTTATTCACTTGATTAATTAAATGAGCAATGTAGAAATACCTAACAAGGCCAGTTCTGCAAAAATAGATTGGCTAGGGCCAGAGCCTTGTCTTACAAGTTGACACAGATACAGAACAGTTATAGACAAGTGAATGAATGGCCCGGATGTAAAAAAAACAGATCCAGCATGCAAGAGAAGGTAGTCAGGATTTCTAGACTTGGTGCAGTGGATAGAAAAAGTGTGATGGCAGACCCCTGGCTTGGGAGATCAGTGGGAGCAACTTTAGGCTATTTGCTCTACTACGTTGAGAGGTTCCTCGTTGTCTGATCACCCGTCTTGACAGACAGAAAAACATAGAAAAAAGACTGTCCAAATTCATGATTTCTAGCTTCATTGTGGAAGCAATTAGTTACTAAGGCAAACAGGTTTTTATATAACTATGTATTGTTTCTGTCAAAACAGAAGCTGACTGCTTCTGAAACATCAGTTTGAGGATTGATCCATTTTGACTTTTGGCATTTTCCAAGTCAGGCGTATCTTCAGTCAAAAAATTCTAGATGGTGGCAAAAACCTTGCAAATGAAGCCACATTCTTCTTATATCTGTCACAAGACACATTGGGGGGTGGGAGCTTCAATCACATGGTTGTAACCACCATCTTTGACTCCCCTGTAGACATTTATGTCTGAGATTGTCTTTCATATCCCTTCCTACTGATTCTTATCACCAGTTGTCTGATCAATTAGGAAAGTTAAAGTCTTGACTCCATTTGGTTGAAGTGAAAAGGCATTTTTACTAAAAGATGCTGATTGCAGTAGAGTCAAGCAGAATCTAAAATTCCTGCACACCAAGACAGAACTAAGCCCTTGGTTCCTACTAGCTCTCCCCGCATGGTCCATCTGTATGTAACCAATACGGCACCACTGAAATGTTTCGGAAATGCTGAGGTATTTGAGCTGGTGAAATTCCACTCTCAGGATAAATGGACTTGGAGGTGCCAGCATGCCAACATGAACCGGATTCCAAAACGGTCTGTACTTTCTCTATTGTCAATCCCCCTCCCAATATCCCATCATAAAAGTATACAGCTTTATTACCCATTTGTTTCCCCTCCCCTTCCCCAATTGATGGCAGATTGAAGGTGCCAAGCTGAAGATGGTGGATCTGATGATGGATCTGACCAGTATTTTCTTATATTTTTCCTTCTTCCTCTATGCTGATAGAATGTTCTGCAATTTGAAAAGTATACCTAATCTAGAATAAATAAAGTTTTACATATAGTACACATTACGTATTGCCACGGAACAAGACTTTTGTTTAAAATGTAAAGAAAAAAAATCCAAATATTAAAATATTAATAGTCATAGAATTGCATTATTTCTTGTTCATGGTGTACTTATCTGACATGATTGCACAATATGCAGGATAATACTTTGCATGTTTATTGAAAACTAGTTTATTTTTATTTCAGGAGGCCCTTCTGCCAGCAAAGTGGGAGCGTAGATGCTGCACATAGAATTCTGCTTTCCTTATCAAATGGAGATATCTCCATGCCATAATTAACTAAATTTCATACATGACTTTACTGGCTCCTCCCTTATGATCACTTACAATGAGTAAAAGTTCAGTTTTGTGGATTAGTATCTAAATAAACATTAATAGTTTTATCAATCCAATTCTGATTTCTGAAATAAACCAATCCTCCCCTCCCCCAGTATTCTTATAAAAAGTTTAAAAATTAAATTGAACAATATAAAATATTTTGAAATAGTAAACAAAAAAAAATAAGAAAAGTACAAAGTATACAAACAAGGAATTTATAAAATAACTACATATTCAGTATAAATTCTTGGCCAGTTTATCTTTCTGGATCTTCACCAGAAAGATATAATTTACTTCTATGTAAGTTAAACCTCATATGTAATTTTAAAACTACAGGTTAACATTAAATAAAATTAATATATGAATATTAACAATCATGAGAATCAATCCCAAGAACCAATCTGTTGTAGTGGTTTAGGTATTAGGCTAGATATAGAAAGATTGTAGATTCTAATCACTCCAGGAGCACAGTGGTGGAATTCATTTTTTTTTACTATCGGTTCTGTGAATGTGGCTTGGTGGGTGTGGCTGGGGGGGTCATGTGACTGGGTGGGCAGTTTCTGTAAGCAGGGCAATAAAAATTAGGCTAGAAACAACACCAGAATGTTCTTTTTCCTGCCTTCCTTACAGGATTAACCCTGTAAAGTGGAAAAAAACAAAAGGACATTTCTTCTAATAACCGGTTCTCTGAACTGCTTAGAAAATTTACTACCAGTAGCAAAACATGCTAGAACCTGCTTAATTTCACCTCTGCATGAGCACAAAGTCAGCTGGGTGACCTGGGTCTGTTCACTTTCTCTCAGCCCCACTGGCAAACCACTTCTGAAGAACTTTGCCAAAAAAACTGCAAGGATTTGTGTAAGTAGTCTCTGAAAATCAAACATGATTGAATGGGGAAAAATAATATTAATCAACATTATATGAAATATAAGTTACGATGAAAAATGCACTCTTATCTGGTCAATAAGACATCTAATCTTATTTAATAAATATTCCATGATTTAAATGTTAAAACTTCGGGTTAAGGGACACTCAAATTTTGGATGCGTTACAAATTCATGGAGGCAATTATAATTTTTTTGTTCTACAGTTGTGTTCAAAATTATGCAACCCCCAATGCTGTAAAGGGTTTTAGGGAATTTAGTGTACATTTGTAATT